>PVJL010001781.1:0-109676 GCA_004026885.1 Lyroderma lyra
GAGCAGACACTGGGCCAACCCAGACTCCTGAAGGCTTTCTCTGAAGGGGATTATAATTAGTGTGTACTTTGCGGGTATTGGAAATACAGTTATTCATGCTAGGATTAGGTCAGAGTGAGATTTGCCTCTGTGAGAGATGTGATAAAAGTTGAGTGCTTGTCTCAAAACAAGTGTCTGAGTGTGTTTTCCCCTAGGTCAGACATCAGACTTAACTTGACCTGCAGACAGACAATTACTTAATTTCATGGTTGCCTTATACTACACTGCCTTTCTGGTAATAAACAGGTGTGAAGAATGGAAAGTGGAAGTTATATGGTACTTTTCAGATTGGAGTGATGGAGAAGAGGACTGTGGCTGAGAGAGTGTAGTCAGGAGTCCCTGGGAGTCCCGGAAAAGCACTCCAGGCCTATGCCAGCAGGGGAAGGCGTGTCCCCAGACATTGACCTATGGAGGCAGCAAAGCATCTTGGGTAACACGAACTGGAAAAAGACTATCACCTGCAGGCCCATCTCCTGATGTTTTCTCTTCGACTATTTTAGATCTGATGTGACAATCAGCAGAAAATGCCACAGATGTTTTCTTGTGAGGGGAAAGTTTGATCCAGAGGACATTCAAGGACCTCTTTAGAAAACTGTAACATTAAAAAAGGTCTGGGACACATTGTTTGAAAATCACATTACTTTGGATACTGCAAATTATGGTTCTGAAGTAACAAGTCTCAGGATAGGAGTGGCTTTCTGAATAGAAGTACCCTGCCTTTTGAAGAGCTCTTCACCAAAACTCATTTAATTTTTGTGCATGTACCCTGTGTTCTTTTCATTTCTCAGAAACCAATTTCAGGGGTAAACAGTTATCTGTCAGCTTCAATAGATTAAACAAATGTAATATAATTGTTTAATTCTTAACTATTTCCCAATTATTTGTCTTCTTGTGCCTCAGATTGCTGAAGGAACACATTTATCCATGACATTAATTTGCTGATCTAAATCCTAGGCAACTTAGTTTCCAATAAATTGACATTTATATTCTTTTAAGGTGATACTACAAATATAAGATTAATATTTATCGTGAAAATATTTTAAGCACATGGGTTTATTTCAAATTTCCTTTGTCCTCGTTACTTCTAAGGCTATTTCATTCTGGTACCTCTCAGATTATTGCAGACACTAAGGAAATTCTTTGCAGATTTAATTTAAGTATTTTCTATGGCAATTTCTGTCCTGGTTAGAAATACCAGATGTTGAAATATATCAATTTCAGGCCCTTTTTTGTCATCAATGTGAATGTGAAGACCAGTGGATACATCTTTCATACCCATTCAGAGCAAGCTCTAATAAAGTTAGCTTTAAAATGTGTATTATTATCTATAAACTCCTAAGGTTTGAAAAAAGCTGTTAAAATTGTTAAGTGGATTGCACTGCTAAATGTCAACAATGACAACAGTAGTGGTTTTGTGTCCCAGGAGTTGAAATAAGCTCTTTGCATGCATTCTCTCATTTGGTCCTCACAGTGTTCTGAGATGGAGATTATAGATAAAGAAATTCAAGTTCAGAGGTTAAGGGATTTATCGAAATCACACAGCTACTTAGCAGCAGATTGAAGGTTTGAAATCAGGTTTCTGATACCAATGCTTGATGTTCCCTGAAAGTTTCCTTAGTTAGACTTAGAATAATAAACATAAATCTAGTCACATCTTTCCTTAAGATTCATTAGATTTTATTATTTGATTTTCAAAATTTTCTGATTTCCTAATTAAAAATTTTGTCTTTGTGAATCACCATATATGATGATATTTAGCATCAAGTAAATAGGTTGATGGATGGTGCAAGGACTCAAGTTAATATCCATACCTTTTTAAAGAGGTTTATAAACTTGTCTTTGCAATGTACCTAAATTCTAATCTGTGGTTGCGACATGATTAGAAACTGAAGCTACTCTTATGTCTACTTACCATAAAATTCCTTTCCCCACCCCTTGGTTACTATTCCAAACATGTATAACCAATGAACATGGCCTAGGTATTTTTTTAAATTGGTATTCACTTCAGAAACCTGAATCCACAGAAGTGTATAAGCAGAAAGTTACAAGTAAACACAGATTATACATGCAAATTTGTGTTCACAAAGATCACATGTGTAGTTATATGAATTATATAGAAGTGTGCATTTAGATTAGACCTTATTGCTTGTCACTTGAATCCTAGAGCTGTCATACATCTGGTATAAGCAACATTTGATTTTTGAAATGTGTAGACTACCTATTCATATTTTCAAGGTATAATTTTATATTTCGGCATTTAGAAAATAGTTTGGCCAAAATCTAGATGTATAAACAATTCTTTTATTCTAATTTCCAGGGGTTCCAGATGGTGTAAACATCTTTGACTTATGCCTGAGTCCTTTCTAGATAGTTTCATGAAAAGGATCAGGAATTTTTTTATATGTGTTTGAAATAAAAATCAAGTTCAAAGTTCCTCTGACCTTGATGGCTTAGTTGATGAATGCCACATCCCAACCACTTGCAGAAACATGCTCTCTAGGTTACAAGTCTCCTGAATTTATTGTAAGCACAACTGGCAATGGTAATTTGCTCCTTTTGATTCAGCCCATGGTATTATTTCGTCCTGGATACCTGTATATCTTCTTTGGGGTTAGAAGGTTGATTGCCGCATTATTTAGTTTGATTTATCAGCAGACATTTGGAATCTGAATAGTCTCATTTGCAGTGAATCAGGGCTCTAATTAGTTAACAGGATGGTATCATATTCCAAATGTATGTGTTTTTGTTTCTAATTTTTGTCCAGAAATAGAATTTAATGTTCAGAAGAATAAAATTACCTCTGCCAGTGTTCAGTTCACAACACATTCACCACTATGGTTTGTCTGCTTTGAATTTGTACCAATTGATTTTGCTTTCAAATCTCCCACCAAGACCTGTTCTCATAATATTGAATCAAGTAACCATTGAAGAAACTCAAAAGCTGACCCTTTGACTTTTTGGTGTTGTCTTGCAATAAAGTATATTTTAAAGAAAAGCTAATATAGAAGAGAAAACCCACGGGGAGTATATCAGAACTGAGTCTTGTGTTCTTTGCAACTTCCCCAAGGCCAGTTTTCAACCTACATTGTTTTCACAATAAAGCAGCTATTTCACATAACTTCTGTCACTATGGTGACAATAGGGCAATGATAGCTGGAAAAGCTAATAGTGTTTTTCTAACTTGCCTTCTGGAATGTCTAGCAGATGTGGAAGCAGCAGTAAAGTGTTACTAAAGAGAGGTCAGGGAGCCTGCCTGGTGAGGCGGTGTCTTTTTTTCAAGTCAAGGAGGACAAGGGCCTTTGTCGATTCTTCCTCATGAGTTTCTGCTCCAGTGCCCGGCCTTTCACTTGTTCATTGCCTAAATTTCTTGAGAAGAAATAAAAGGAATGAACAATAAACATTGGAAGGAAAGAAAGAGGGATGGAGACATGAAAACATAAGTAGTAATGTTATGACCTTGAATCATCCGAATTGAAGTAAACCCTGTGAGAAGGGAATGAAAAGTAGAGCGATTGCATCGAGGTGTAAATAGGAAGGAAGAGAAGGCATGGAGGTGTGGCTTGCTATCAGCTGTATTAACACAGCCTGTGTGGTTAACAAGTGTAAAAGTATTAGCTTTTTATATGGTAAGGTTCACATACCTCTGGCTTTATAGCATTACGAGCAGAGATAAAAATATGGACGGAAACCTGGATACATGTAAGTGACTCACGTGGATTACCTTGGAGATGAGGCAAGGAGGGGATAGAAGACAAGTGGGAACCAAGAAAATGTAAGATGAAGCATGTACGTGTAAGGGCCTTAGCACAGACAGCCCCTTGGAACTTGCTGCAAAGGGTTTTGCATGGGCACATCAAGTTGTTACTGGTTTGGCTGCTTGCTGCTTGTCAACAATCAAGAGACAAGGTTAATGGAAAGAAAAGCAGGTTTCTTCCAAAATGCCAGCATCTGAAGAAGGCAGTGGACGCTTGTCTCGAAGGCCACCTTCCCAGCTCTTAACACCACCAAATGGTTTTATAGGCACGTAAGAAGAGGCAGGACGAAGGAAAAAGGGAGGGGAAAGCTGGTCTTGTGAGAAGCAGTTTGAAGAGGGAAATCTTTGATGACAAAGGTGTCTGAAGGCGGTGACTTCAAGTCAATGTAAACAGATTTAGGAGGTAGCCCGCCATCTTAGGAAGCAGATCCTTAAGGCTAGTTGTCCTGTAAATTAGCGAGGCAGGCATTCTGTCTGGGGTAAACAGAGTCACTGAGACTGTATGCATAAGGTCCTTAAATCTGGTAGGAGGGGAGAGGAGCAAAGCAAAGAAAAAAAACTTTAAAAAGTCCTAAGCTAAATTACATTGTTGATTTGAACTAAATGAAAATGCAAAGTCATGATCAAACTAAACTAAAAATACAGTGTCACAGTTTCACACTTACAAAGTGATGGGGCTGATGTGGACCAGAAGACAATATGTAAACTGTCCCATACTTTCCCAGTACTCAGTTCTAGATCCTTGCCCACAGTTTTCTTAAGTTTTTGGGGGAGCCTGGTAGGGGTTGGGGCATGGCAGTAGGGTAAGGAGTAATTTTCTGGAAAGGTAGCAGAGCTGGTGTTACACCTCAGGGTAGGAAAATATCAAGGAGTGATTCAAGGAACCCGTAAAAGCACTCTGTTTAAAAAACGTCTTACTGATGCCTCAAATTTCACCTAACAGTTAGGCAAGGGATGATAAATAGGTTTCAATACGTGGCCAACTCTCCATGTCCATTTGTCGTCATTACCTAGTGTGCCATTCTTACGATTTACTGCTGTTTATCAAACCATCATAGAATTTAGTGGCTCAAAACAACAATGAACATTGGTTCCTATGGGTCAGGAATTCAGGAAGGGCTCAGCTAGGTGAACATGGCTCAGGGACTCTCATACAGACAGTCAGACAGCCATTGGGGTAGTGGGGGTCTAAAGCTGGGGACTGGCAGGGCATCTCTCTCTCTTTCTCTCTCTTTCTAATATATATATATTCTGCCAGAAAGTATCCAGCCATGTAACCATTCTCATTATATTCACAATGGCTGGATTTTTTCTGGACAGCCCCCAGATATACTCATATAATCTCTCTGTAAGGCTTGATAGATGTGTAATCTGCCTGTAAGGCTTCCTCGCAGCATGGTGGCCTCAGGGTACCTGAATGACTAAAGACTTCAAGGACATGTATGCCACTTTTGAGGGTATTTCAACTAAGAAGGCAGAAGCTGTGTCACCTTTTGTGACCTAACCTTGGAAGCCCGACAGAGTTGCTTCTGCTACATTCTCTTGGTTGCAAACCAGCTACAAATCTGCCCAGACTCAAGAGGAGGGAATTAGACTCCTCCTCTTGGTTGGGAAGCAATAATGTCCTAGAAAGCATGTGGGATGGAAGATGTAGTTGTGGACATCTTTGAGAGACACCATTTGCTGCAGGTGCTTTTTGGAGAAGAATTTAAAGGCTATGCTCAGGGTGTATGGGATGCTGTAATGTTTTAAAGTATAGAAGTAGGTGTGTGTGTGTGTGGCAGGAGGTGACAAGTGATGGGGCTGTGTGTCCTGTACTGGCTCACTTTGCATTATTTACTTCCTTCTCTCTAGCCCTTTTAAAAAATGAAAGTACCTCTGCTAATACTTTTCTCATATTATTTTCTTCTTTGACAGATCAGAGCAAATCTGCAAACAAAAAACAAAAAAAAAATAAACATCCCCCATCAAAATCCAGGGTGACTTAGAGAATGGAGCATAGGAAGAGAGTACGTAGAAAAGGGTTTGGAAAAAAAAATAGCCAAAGGCTGACTCTGAAAGATGTCGTAGATACCTACAGTTGTAAAGGCTACTAAATACAGAGAATATTTGTATGTCTTTGAGGTGGAGATTATATTGGGTTAATCTCCTTAGACAAGACAAAACAAAACAAAACAAACAATAAATAATAAAATTTGACAGAATGTTTTAACACAGAAATTAAAAGCTTTAGTCTGGTTAAGAAAACATTTTAAAAAGTCAGAAGACAAATGATCACATAGGCTGGGAAAAAAATGTTTGCAATACACATAACAAAGGATTATATTTCAAAGAGCTTCTAGCAAATGTACCAGCAAATTATAAACAATCCAATGAAAAACATGGCCCAAGGGTATCAACAGGCCGTCCACAAAAAAGAAAGGGAAAATGTTTAATAAATATATAAAACTTTGTCATCTAGAAAATACAAATTAAAACAAAAATGAGCTATTATTTTTACATTCGTGTCCCAACTTTAAAATAATGATAATATCAAGTGCTGACTAGGGCATGGGGAACTCATATGCAGGGTTGGTATAATTGTAAATTGCCATAATTTATACAAAAGTAATCCGGCATTTTTATTGAAATAGAAAATGCGTATATCTTTCACACAGTAATGTACATCTTTGAGAATATATTCAACAGAAAAATTTCCATATGAATGTATATCTATATATAAATTTGCATATAAATTTATATATTAAAGAATGTTTATTATGGTGATTTTCTTATTTAAAAAAACTAGAAAAAAATGAAAGAACTATCAATAAAGTAGTGATTGAATTGTTTAAATTATAGAAGTTTAGTCTATAGAATACTATGTAGTCAAGTAAAATAGTAAGGTATATGTCCACATATTGTCTTAGACATGTATTAATATATAATAAAAGGGAAAAGTTACAGAATAATATTTGTATATATACATATTATAGTTGATAATATGTATAGTATAAAGTAAATGATAAATATATGTACATATGCTTTTTAGAGAAAGGAAGTATAGAGGGACTCATTTGAAATTATTAGTAAGATTAGTAAAAGGTTGTTAACACCCATTTATGGTGAGATAGAAAGGGAAACCATTTTACTTTATAAACATCTTCATCTTTAGAAACGTTTTTGTAAGCATGTACTGTTGTCTGACCCAAAAGACTAAAGGAAAGGAAAGGCATTACATGTGTTTGCTAGCTGAGCTCCTGGTACAAATAAAGATCAATTGAATGGGTAAAAACATGTCTTGGATTCATCCTCTCACTTAAGTAAATGTGTTTTCTGCTCAGAGGGAGCCTGGGATTTCTACAGCTAAATCCTTTTTTTTTTTTCTTCTTTTTTAAATCATAGGGATAATACTTTTTGTCCTTCTTATGAGGTTATTCCAGTAAATCAAGTTTCTGTTTTAATAATTCAGGCCTACACAATATCATCAAAATAATTATAGTAAAAAAATAAAAGCACCAAACAAATGTAAATGTTTCTTTTGCTTCTTTATTTAGTTGGAAGATCAAAGATTTGCAGCACAGATTTTCTAATTTGACTCAGTTCTCTGCCCAAATTGACTAGAAAATTCTCATTTCATGCAATTATAGATCCTTATTGCTTTTCATTATTGTATGTTTTCCTTAAGGAATAGAACTTTTTTGAGAAAGACTAATTTTCTGGAGTGATTTAAAAAGTGATAGCACCTCCTCCTTTTGTAAATTGAATTTGAACACAATCCAGTAACAGTTTAAAATTCAGTTTCCTGCTTTGGAAGACTTCATTATAGGTCTATCAATGCCAATACTACACTGAGTAAGACTCTATGTTTCTACTCGTGTTATTTTTATTATCTGATGCAACAATGGCTTAATTTTTGATGAAATAAGATTCACATGATTATCTCTATTTGAACCTGGTGGTCGGTCACTAACCACACTCATTCTCAAGGGATGAGGGGAGCAGTGTCTTCTTCAACATTATAGCTTCTTCCTTATGCCTCCAAAACTCCTATTATCCCAGACTGAGTTCTATCACTCACACAGCAAACAAGAGAAGCATCTTTGCAGACAACGTATGAACCTGGGCCTCACCTCTCAGTCTGAATTTAAAGGCAGAACAACCTCTAGACAAGCTGCCCGTGAATTTTGCTTTCCCAGTTTGCATACCTGTCCTAGTCTCTGTACGAAGCAGCAAATTCGTGCCCCCTGGGGAAGGGAGTGCTCGCCGTATTCTCGTAGCTGCGGACAGGTTAGGTGGGTTATGTAAGCAGGGACAATAGAGGCAGGAACGTCTCAGGTGGCTTGGAGAGTGTCTGGTAACAGGAAATATGATAAAATGAGAGGGTTTTTGGGTAGATAGGGAATGTTCCCAGGGGAGGTGGGGCTCAGTTTAGAAGGTCTTCTGACCTGCCAGAATGCAGAGACAATGGAGCCACTCCCTTAACAGTGACAGGTAACCTGTAGGAGGCTCAGAGCTGAAGGGCAGAATGCAAACTGCATGTTTTTCTCTGGGTACAGACATTTTTCAGAGGGATTGGAATTCAGAGAGAACTACTTTAATTATCTGTAATTAGCGATTGAGATAGAGCACAGAAATCCAATTGATGCAGTTTCTGTTTATAAGACCCAGACTTTGAACAATTATAGGAAGCCTGGAGATGTTGGGATACTGGCATTCAGGGTCATATAATGAGGAGAAGACCATTCCTATGAGACCAGCCTAAAATATAAGAGGAGCAGGGCACGATGCAGCTGCCAGACAAAGGGGGAAAAAAGAAATCCAGATTTATCCAGGAGAAAGAGAATTCCTTTCTCCACATCTGACTAATGATTTTTCTGATTCCAATAGAAAAACCACAGGATATTTAATTTGTAGTGTCAAAATATTAGCATTTGTATTTATGCTTCAGTTACATTTTAAATAAGGTTTATGTAATACTCATTTATTTTTGTGTGGAATTATGCAGTTTGTCATTGAAGCAGAACACTTAACTGCCTACTCAGGTGTAGGTCAAATGGAAGTTGTCTCCCTCTAGAGGGTCCTGATGCCATGATAGAGAAATCACAGAATTAAGCACATCGGTGCTGTGACAGACCACTAGCCTCACCCAACTTGGCTCCTCAGCACTGCCCAGTGTTCCCCTCAGATGTGGTCACTATGGGGCTCCCTTGTCCATTTTTGACCTAAGTGTGGGTCAGAGAAGGTAGAGAAGGGATGAAGTCACAGCTATTAGCTAGACAATACTAACTGACAATTGAGGAAATATCATAAAGTTCAATTCTAATTGTACTTATACGTTCTCTGAGACAAGATTTTAAAAGCTCGTTGTTAATTGCAGATTCTGATTCATTAGTAGGTCTGCAGTAGGGCCCAGAAATTGGCATATTTGTGTTTTTTTATAAAAAGAATCAGGTAGTCTATGACCCACAAGTTGAGAAACACTGCTTTAAGGAAACGCTGGTTCCTGAGCTAAACAATTTGCAGATTTGTTAGAGAGTAAACAAATTTGACACTGAAATATCGAGCAGACATTTCCAGTCTGTGTGGGTAGAAATGAGATACAGGTGTTATTAATAAGCAGTTGTTTTGGCCCAGTTGGCCTGTCACTCTCGTCAGGCTGCAGTAAGCATTTTCCACATCTTACAGTGATTTCCTTCCTGGAGATGTCAAATCAGACTGCTATAAATATGGAAAGAGGAAAAAGGAGAATTTCTCATGCAGATTAAAAATAATACCCCAAGTTCAGTTTCTCCACCAAACTAAATAAATCAATAAAAATAAAAGCCAAAATAGGCAGAAAAAGGTACCACTGTAGAGGAGAAAAAAGGCTGTGGGAATAGCAAAAAAGGTCAGCAAATGCCCTGAAGGTAAAGAAGGGTCAGCCTTCTGGTCACATTGGTAATCTGAACACCCATAAGACTCCATTCTCTGTGGGGGTGAGTTTACACCATATAGTAGTACTAGGGTGTTTGTTTATGTCTGGGTATATACTTACAATAGAAAAAAATTCCTTTGGTGTGCTTGCAAATATAAGGAATCAGATTTCTTCTGAAGAGACCATTAAAGGACCCAAGACAGAATGCCTTGTGAAGATCAATCACACTTCTCCACAGCTACATAGGTCAAGATTTATCCTTCTTGACCTCTATGGCTATGATGGATGTTTTACCAAAAGAAGGCAATTTAGAGCTGATTTTAAACTTCTCTCACCTCCTTCTAATATTTTTAATTGTGAAGTCAACTCTTGATGGTTATTGTAGCTCTTACCTGGTTTAGTGAAGTCTTACAAACAACATGACCTCAGGTGTAATGATTTAACAGCTAATACTTAGTTTGAACTTATTTCCTGTATTCATTCATTGATGAGATGCTGATAAGCCATGGGGAACAAGACCCAGCTAAAATGATGTAGATGTGGGATATGCAGATAAGATATAAAACACCAGAAAGCAGTCTAATTCCTCACGTTGAGCATCTTAATGATCTATTAACGGCATCTCCCTGTGCCCTCACCTAACACCTACACTGAGCTAGCTCACTGCTGGGCACCTACAGTAGACCCTTATGAAATATTGCCTGTAAGGCAACCTGTCAGTATTAAGTAATAATAGAATTAATATTCTATACTTAACATTTTTTTAAATCCATTTCATCTCAACTCCTGTGTTTAAGGTCAGTTTCCCTGTTTGGAGTGAAAGAAGATCTGTGTGTACTTCAGGATAGCACAATTCCATGCCACTGCTTTTAGTTCATGTCAACAGTCCATAGGAACACCTATGTTTAGGTAACCGTGGAAAGTACTTTGGGAGTGAGAGGAGAGGAAAAGAAATAGAGATTAAAGGGCATTCTATATGAAGGAAAAAAATTATCTGTGTTAAAAACAAAGCAGGTTCTACCACTTAATATGTTTTGGTCATTTCACATTGCTTACTTTCTTAAGCCTCAGTTTCCTCACCTGTAAAATGGCAACAATATCTACTTTGATGGTTGTCTGAAGGATCAAATGAAATAATTCAGGTTGCCAGATTTAGCAAATGAAAATAATGTCAATATGAGTATTCTTATGCTATACTTGGGGCATACTAAGACTAAAAATGTATTTATTTATTTGAAATGCAAATTTATCTTGTGTCCTATGTTTATTCTGGCATCCCAGAAATCAATACATGACAATAGCAGCCATTTGTGGAGTGCCTTTCACATGCCAGGCACCCCTAGGTCCTTCAATTACATTGGTCGTGTTCTAATAGATACTAAAGGCGGTTATTACTAATCTCATTTTGTATCTAGGATGTGGAAGTTTTCCAAAATGAAATAGCCAGGAAATAGCAGACAAGATTCAAATCCACTCTTATCATGCTGTTTCTTTAGTTGATGCAAGCACTTTGCATTTGGAGAGTACCCAAGTGTTTATTATGACAAATGGTCTCCCTGTTTATTATTCCTAGCTTGGGTACAGCAAAAGGGACTGTAGAGAGTGGATGGGAATGTGGAGATTGAGAGGTGCCATCAAGTGTAGGAAGAAGCTTGTATTTACACCTCCACTTGCAGGATGATGCTCTCTTGCCAGTAAATCTGTGTTTATCGGGATACCAAGGCAAGGGCACAGTGTGTGATGCTACACATGGAGTTATCCACTAACAAGCCCATGCCAGAGCAGAGATTATTGACTAAGTGGGCCTTAAAAGATTAATAAATTAGTTATGTAAAGCAATCATGTTCACATTTTTACCTTCTCAGTAACCTTTAAATAACCAGAATCCCAAGCGAGAAAAGAAACAGAATGAGATCTGTAACACACACACCAGACACACACACACAGACACACAGACACACACACACACCAATGAACCTTTCATAGCAACATATTTAATACAAAGACATATACATAAATACACCTATAGGGGAGTAATGTAAAGAGAATTGTCTGTGAGAGCAGGTAATAAACAAATAAATAAATTACTTAACATATGCGCGTATACTAGTAATTTCTGATCATGTTTCTCTAATCCAAAATGCTAGTTTGTTCCCCAGATGTCTCTCTCCTTAGTGGTAAGTTTTTGAATGAGCAGGGTGACTGGAGGGAGATGGCCGTGGAGGTTTGCTCTGCAGGAAAAGGGGAGGGGAATCTCCAAGGGCCTGAGTTCACGTTGAGATGCAGTGGTCGCCCTGACATCCTTTCCCGAGGACAAGATGGGGAGCCAGGCTAAGCTTGAAGCAAGTCAGAGGACAGATGTGGGTAATGCCAAGCCAAAGAGAGAGCCAGGAAGGGGAACCAGGACCTGGCAACCCCACGCCGAGGGTGAGACGTAGGCTCTGTGCTCACGTAGTGGAGTTCTGAGGAAGGGTCCGTTGGGTGACACCTCAAATGCAACTTTACGTGCTTTTATCTGCCACTACCAGATTATGGGAAAGATTTCCCCCCTAACGCAACTGTTAGAAGTGTTAGAACTTATATAAAATACTAAACACACTTTGCAAGTGCTTATACTAAAGATGGTTCCGATTTTTATTTTAATATGGTCTGTACAAGAACAGTGGACTTGAGTTCCAAATGGGGAATAGTTATGTTTTCCCTATTTGGTCTCTTTAAGTCTTAATTTTTTTCACTTTAAAAATCTATTTGTACTAGTCAAGAATAACTTCATCTTTTGTGATTTCCAGCAAACACAGTGCAACTGTTTAACAATTAAGTGTTATGGAGTGGGTTGTTTTGCACAGCTTACATGAGAAATTTGTAGTTAAATTTAATTTAAAACCATAATGAATTCAAGATATCATTCCCAACACAGTTGTGTCGATGAAGATAAAAAAAGTTATAGTCTATATATTTGATTTGTTTCATGGGTATATTATGCTGTCAGAGAATGTCCTAGAAAAAGACTAGTGAAATTTCTAATAAGTTGGGTATTTTTTATATCACACTTTCAGAAGAAATTTGGAAATAGGGCTTTTGCTTTAAGATGGGTCCTAGAAAAAGTGATTGGAAGAAATAACAGTGTTTTCAGTCGGTACAGATGTCTTATCTCCTATCACAGAGTGCTCAGCTCTCTTGCATTCCATTTATAAATCGTTCTGGCTGATCTAGATGGATGGTTAGATTATTTCTGCCTTCTTAGCCATGTGACGGTGGACTAATCGATTGAAATGGCTCACTATGTCAGAATGACTTCTCATTACCAATGCAAAGAATCTTAAAATTTTTTTTATTGATAAATTTATTGGGGTGACATTGCTTAGTACAAATTACACAGGTTCCAGATATATGATTCTACGGTACATCACCTATGTGTTGCATTATGTGTTCACCACCCGGAGTCAGTTCTATTTCCATCACCATGTATTTGATTCCCTTTCCCTCCTCTCCTACCTGCCTCCCCACATACCCTCAGGTAATCACTAAACTATTGACTGTGTCCATGAGTTTTTGTTTCTTTGTTGCTTTCAGTTTTATATTCTGCATATGAGTGAAGTTATATGGTTCTTGGTTTTTTCTGTCTGACTTATTTTGTTTAGCATGATGATCTCAAGGTCCATCCATTTTGTCTCAAATGGCAGTATTTCTTCGCAAAGAATCTTATTTAATGGCAAATTAGACAATCTCTGGGGAGCTCTTCGATGAAATAGTTTTTTGTATTCTTTATATAAACTCTTCCTTTGAAGCGGCTGCTATTTCAGAGGAGATCATAGGCATTTAAAAAATCTAGGTCACTCCTCATGCATTACAGAAAATAATCTGTGATAAACTAAGGCCTCCGGACCCATCTGTAGCTATGTGGGAGCTGTGTGAGGTAGTAAATTAAAGTCGGCAGGGGACCTAGAGTGGTTTTTAAACCCTGACCTTCAGCACCAAGACTGCAAATATGGAAGACTGTAGATGGGGATAACCTGGAAAGAATATGGTCCTTATGTAAAAATATTAGAATGCTAATCATATTTACATTAATGATGAGAATTATATTATTGAGAAAGGGAATGACAAAGGAATTGGGTTACGTGGAAGGACCATTGAAATTCAGCAAATAACGTTTTTCCCCTCTAACCATCGATAATTCTTGAAGGAACAGTTACATTAACCTCTTTTTGGTTAAAAAAAAGTCACATTAATTATACTAGGGCAAAAGCTTGTTAATAATAGTTACCTCTGATTGGTCAAGGATTCAAGTGGCAGAAGGTAGGAGTTTTACTTTCCAGTCCATCAAGGCCACACAAGTATACACTCACGAACTTGGAGTCTCTGTTGGTACTTTTGTTTTTTTAAATATATTTTCAATATTTTCTAAATATTTTGTAATAAGCACATTCTATAGTGACGCAGTATAGAACGATGGGTAAAAGAATAGACATTGGAACTATACTTACAGTTCTAATTCTTGATTCTGCTCAAATAATTGATCTAGGTCAGTGGTTCCCAAACTTTTCTACTTGTGTACCCCTTTAAACTTATTTCTATCAATTGTACCTCTTGTTTTTAAAATAGCTGTTTTTAAATACTGACACTTTTGTTCAGTGCCTGTCTTAAGGTTAAATAGTGGAAATCAGGTAGTACGTTAGGAAAGGAAAATTACTACATAAAAGTACAAACCCCAAATTTAATTTTGCAATATTTGTAACACAGTTAAATATTGATAATGATGATCAAGTATTTAACAAACTTTTAATTTATTAATAATAATATTGATTTGTGTTATCTGAAAAGTCTGTAATCATTGTTATGCAGATCACTAGCCAATTAAAACATTGTTAGTGACATCATTGAGCTTGGTTTGATGCACTTAGTTTCTTGAAATTAGACTCAAATTATGCAAGATACAGTCTTAAATCTGGACTTGCATTAAGCTTGTTGCAGCACTTATTTTTTATAAAGGTATAAGAAGAGAAAGCTCTCTCCACTAGTTCAGTATTAGTATATAGCAAGAAGTATTTGAGTGCCTTCTGACTGAGCTGTTCACATTCCTCACTGACATCTACCCAGAAGGTAATAAGATGCTTTCTTTTAAAGTGAGAATTTAAAGGAGAATCAGTTGAAAGTTCAATTAACTGTTCTTTTTCATTGATGGATAATTTAGCTTCTTTGAGGAATTCTTCATTGAAGGGATCTGTAATCCACTTGTTTTCTTTTCCACATTGAAGGAAGTACTTATAAAAGGACACTTTAAGATCTTCCAAGTGATTTACAATATTCTCCTTTACATTTTGGGATAGATGCAAGTCATTCTCAGAGAAAAAGTTGTGAAGAGTTTTAAAAACTTCAGGCTGTCCTCTTTCAATACACACTTTCCAAAAGTCCAGTTTTTAAGTCATTGACTCATTTTTGTCTGTTACTTTGAATATAGTGATTGAGATATTTTGAAGTCCCAAGTTGAGTTTGTTTATTTCTAGAAAAATATCTGATGAATATGCAAGACTTTGAAGCCAAGCACCATCCTGAAACTTTGGAGCAAGAGGGTAATGATGGTCTTCAAAAAACACCTGGACTTCATGTCTAAGTTCAAACATCCATGTAAGTACTTTGACATGAGATAGCCACCTCAACTCCATATGCAAAATCAATGTGCTGTGAATGCTCTTCATTTCTTCACACAGCGCTTTAAAGAATCCGGAGTTTTGTGGTTGTGACTTAATGAAATTTACAACTTTTACAGCCTCATCAAGAACATCTTTCAGTTCACTAGGAAGAGGCTTGGATGCAAGACTTTGTCTATAAATGCAGCAGTGACTCCATGGTACACGGGGAGCTACTTCTTTAATTTAACCGCACAGGCCTATAAAACAACCTGACATAGGCTTAGCTCCACCGGTGCGTACACCACAACAATTCAACCAACTAATATACTTTTCAATGAAATAATCGCTGATTACATTAAAAAATCTTTGCCTGTGGTATGCTCTGACAATGGATAACAAAGCAATAGGTTTTCCTTGATTTCATTTCCCATCAAATATGAGCAAAATAGATAAATCAGCAACATCTAGATGTGATCTACTTTTGAACTGTCTCCATTAACAGTGATTCAAACTTAACATTTATTGTTCTATAACTAATGCTTTGCATTTTTTTTTTACTTTACTTGGTTTCCTTTCTTTTCTTTTCTTTTCTTTTCTTTTTTTTTTTTTTACCATTACTGACTATTTTTCATGTGTCCCTGAACAGCCCAGTGCATACCCCTGGGGGTATGTGTACCCCTACTTTGGAACCATTGATCTAGGTAATCTTAATTCCCAAATCCTTTGGGCCTTTTGGTGAAGTTTGGCCAACTTCCAACTTCCAGTATCTACAGCTCTGGGCCTTATATGAGTCTGTTTTGCTTATGCATGCAGCAGGCCTGGAGGATATCCTTGACAAATGACTTTTGTAAGTTAGCCTTAATAATCCTTTAAATGGTAATGCGAGACAACTCTGGGGAAAAGCACATTGTGTCTTGTATTTTTCTTCAGAGTTCCCTTCTTACCATCCACTTTGGTAACCGGCTAATGAGAACCTCTCTAAGTGGCTACCTTCCTTGCCTGAACCACTTTCTACTTTCTCTACTAGTGTTTCCTCACTTCCCAAATAATTTATTTGCATTCATATGCTTATCGTAAGGTCTATTTGGGGGAGAACTTACACCAAGACAAAGAGCAACTATATATCTGGGTCTCTAATCAGTGTCTCCAGCCTAGACTTCTCCCCTGAACTTCTAATTCATACATCTAACTTGGTGGAATCTGCATCCAAATGTGTACAGTTCAAACTTAACAGGGAATACCAGAATGCTTGTGATCTCTTTATCCTGCTTCTCTCTGGGTTCTTCCCTGTGGATTCCCATGGTGTGGAATATGAAATCCAAACTCTTCACTGTGGTTTCAAGAGTCACAGTGATCTCACTTGCTCACCTCTATCCACATCTCCTTCTGCTCCCACCTTGCTCATTGACCTCTAGGGCACTGGTGTCTTTCACGTTCCCAAACATGTCATGCTTGTTTTTTTCAAAGGCCCTGCACTTGTGTTTTTGTCATACCCTTCAGGGCTCCACTTAGAAACCACCTCCTCCAAGAGGCCTTTCCCAGACATCTTCTCTGAAGGAGAGTCTCCCCCTCTTGTAGTCATGCTCCAAAACATCCTCTCTTTTATTTTCTTTGTAGCACTTAGCACCTCCTTGCTTATTTGGTTGCATGTGTAGCTTCAGTCTTCCCCATTATAATTTAAAGCAGGAGGTATCTGTCTTGTTATCAGTCACTCCTGATGGTAGGCGATGCTGGCACTGAGTAGATTGCCTAGAAATACTTGCTTGTATTCATTGGAATGAGATGTTTGTTTGTTTGTTTGTTTGTTTGTTTTGTGTGTGGGTATTTCCCTGGCTGGAAATCGAACCCAGGCCTCAGCGTTGACAGCACCAACACCGAAGCCTTAAGCCACTACACCACCAGGGAACTCCCCAGAATGAGATTTTTAAACATATATTATTCAGAATTTTTGAAAGGGTATTTTAATTCCTGTTACATGCCCCTCTCTCTCAAAATTGACCTATCTTTATGGAAAATTTAATTGGAATTTTTAATATTTTGACCTCAACTGTTATTTTAAGAATATTTCATAACCTGTTTATTTTTTGTTTTGATTTTTACAATCCTCTTGTTTCTTTCATGTAAGCATTCTGAAATATTTTTCTTATTAAAATCCTCAAATGTGAGGACTTGAATATAGATTTTTGAATTTCACCAAACACATTTTTCAGAATTTGTTACTCTTAAAATAAGAAAACCTTTGCAGTACATAGGAAATTACTCAATTATTATGTAATTAATAATCATTATGTAATTTATATGTTGAGCTTAGACAATTAGACAATAGATGTGCTCATTGTTATGCTAGATTCTCTACTTATTTTAGAAGAAACATGTATTAAATGTGCTCTAAAGAAATGAAAAGATTCTAATTCCCATTATTTTCAGTAGCAAGATGTCTTATTGAATATTTCAAAGTTTAAACCATTAGTTCAATTATATCACTTAAGCAAAGAAGGTACTGAGCATAAATCTGAATTCCTTTATCTCACTCTGCTTCAACTTTTCTGAAGATGACTTTGAGTGGCTGATCTTTCGTGCACACTGTGGCTTCTTCTAAAATGGAAACATATTAGATGATAATGTGAGATGAATCTGAAATAATTATTATCTGTGACTTCCTTTAGAAGCTAGTCAGGGTCATTTAATAAACAATAAGATAAAAACGTTTCAGTAGCTTCCCCTTAGCTCTGGGTGAAGGAAAATTTTAGCTGGACATGTTCTGTAGAGGTGGGCACATGCTTGATACTCAACAGACTTTACTAAGATTTGGGGGACAGTGGGCAAGATAATTTTGGGGGTTTACTCTAAATGGGAAAGACTAGTAAAAAAAAAAAAAAAGAAAAAAGAAAAAAGGAAAGGAAGAGACAAATCCCAAAAGACGGGGGTGGGCTGGGACAAGATGAGGTGAAAATACCCACCAATAGGTTGAGAAACATTTTTTGGACTTGGCGTTGACTACTCTTTCTCTTAAAATTAATTGCAAAATGGTTTGACAAATTGGCTTTTTAGTTACTCAAAAATGAGTCAAACTTTCTGCTTCCAAGAATACAGAGTAAACATGTTTTGCCCTATTCCTCCTGTACGTACAACTGAAAGCCCTGGATGTTATATATAAAACAGACGTAAGCAGGCTGAAAGGTGGGGAGAAGAAAACGGACTGCCTATGGACCTCAGGACACGTGGAATGACAGATACAGTGGTGAGTTCTGTGGGTTGTCTTTCAGCTTCATATATCCCACATTAGTAGTTAATGAAGTCATCACCCCAGAATTGCCCATGAGCGCAGACAAAAAAAAAAGAAAAGAAGAAGCCCCGATAAAAGCCTACGATCTCCAGCTGAAGTACCAGGAAAGAAATGTCCTTGCAAACATAGAAAGCTTTGAGACCATGATCACTCTACTGCAGCCCCACCCTCACCCATCCAGCATGTTGCGTGGGGGCGTCTAGACTTCCCTTCTGAGACGGTCATGTGCCGATCCCCCAGCTAAGATGATGTCAGAGACTGCTGATTAGGGAACTACAGCTTTCGTTTCCTCTTAGTAATAAAATACCTTCTCCCCACGGTATCAGTGAAGACCATGTGGAGAGCCTAGACTTCCACCCAATGCAGCATTGAAGAGGCGCTGTGCCCCATCCCGGCTAGAGTGGTGGCAGAGGAGGCCTGGTGGAGAGGCAGGCCTTTCATCCCTGCCCCATGGTAACAAGGCCACCGCTTCCCTCTGGTGTCAATGGAAGTCACATGGGAAGCAGCAATGAGGCAAGAGCAGGCACTCAGTAAAGGGTCACTCATTTTGCTGTTCTGTGCCTCTGACCTCTCTCAAGCAATGACAAGGCCAGGAGCATTAAAGCTGGCATGTAAAAGTCTTCAGACCAGACTAGCTAAACTCTGGCCCCAAATACCAGAAGACCCATTCCACTTCCTAATTTCTTCACAATTAAAAATGCTTATTTTCTTTTCAGTGGATTCTTTAGCAAACATTGTTTCTTTTTATGGAGCCAGTTTTAGCACTGTGGTTGAAAGGATAATTTCTGGAGTCAGACAGTCTAGATCTAGACTCTGGGTCCACAACCAGCTGAATAATTAACTCAGTCTCCCTAAGGCTCACTTCCCTCATCTATGTTATAAGATACAACTATGACCTACCTCCACTAGGGTTGCTATTCTGATTAATGAGTTAACATATGCAAAGAGCTAAGAACCATGCCTGGCTTAGAGAAAGCAATCACCAAGAACTGTGTTAATCATTGGGCATAGACACATGGATTACCCTGTCACCTGGGGGCTATACCTAGGAACTACTTCTCAACAAAATTTATCTGAGCCCCTCATCCTCAAGCAGAGTTGCTGCTTTTAATCTTCCCTTTGCCACTCCTCACTCTACACTCCCTTATTGGTGCAGAGTTTTCCTTAAAGTCTCAGTAGGTGGACACTATTTAAATATTAGCTCACATTGAATTTGGTAGCGATACTTGTAAAGTGTACTAGGGTTGTCCAGGGAAATAGAGCCAATAGAACACACACACACACACACGTGTGTGTGTGTGCATGTGTGTGCATGTAGGGGTGGTGATGGAGGTGGTTAGAGGGGAGAGAGAGAGACTTACTTTAAGGATTTGGCTCATGCTAATGTAGAAGTTGACAGGTCTGAAATCCATAGGGCAAGCCAGTAGGTTGGAAATTCAGAGTTGGGGTTGCAGTCTTAAGTCCCATATCTGCAGGCTAGAAATCAGACAGGGTTTCTATGTTGCAGTCTTGAGGCTAAATTTCTCTAGAAAACCTCAGTCTTTGCTCTTAAGACCTTGACTGGTTGGATGAGGCCCACCCACATTATGAAGAGTAATTTGTTTTACTTAAAATCTACTCATTTAAATATTAATCACACCTAAAAGATACCTTCACAGAAACATTTAGACTGGTGTTTAACTAAAAAACTGGGCACAATAGCCCAGTCAATTGACACATAAACCTAACTGTCACATATGAAGGAACTAATTTTACATTTATTAAATTAACGTGCCTTTTTTTGTGTATTCAAGATAAATTTATTACATGCAATTTTTCCAAACTAGGTAAGTACTTAGGGGCATAGTAAATTCTCCAAAATTGGAATATTAAAATAAGCAATTCATTGCTGTAAACAGTACAGCATCATGTACTATTATCTTTCAGCATGTCAGCTGACTGCTGACCTCAGGTGATTGTTACTGGCTGACTTCGTGTGACAGTGAGTCCCGCAGACCGTGAGGCCTCAGTGCAGCTCCTTGGGTATCCTGCGAAAATATTTGATGGGTGATTTTCTTTTTCCTCATATAAATGCACTATCCATTTTAGTTCTGATGGAACCAATTTTCACTTCTATTTCTTCAGGTATGCTCCCTGTATAAATTTATTCTATGATCATTTAATATCATTTATAAATCTATATCCTGGGCAGCTCCAACCTAACGTGGCCTATAATTGGCTCTGTTATAACGTAATAGGTTGGTGTGTCTGATTAAAACACTTGGAGAGATGATTATTGCCTGAAGGTTTATTTGTCCGTTCTCTTGAGCTATACCAGAGCAATTTCACACACATCTACGCTGAAAGCCCTAAGGGCCTGGCCTCAAATGCTTCAGATATTTTAAAAGGAAACTCTGAGAAGCAATGAATTATATTATCCCCCCTCAGGTATAGAAAAAAAATTTTTTAAATACAAATTAGGCAATTTTAGTAAAAATTGACCATGACCAAAAAACAAAAAAAACAACCAAACCTCCCCCTAAAAACCAGAACCAAATCATAAAATAATATAAACTGATAAATTTGACATGGAACACATTAGTGTTTTCATAGTTAAAGAGAGGGAAGGAGGGTAGAATCATCACTACTTCAGGTCCTTTGTTCTTAGATGACGACACTAAGCCTAGAAAGGTGCTGTATTTGCCAGTTGATTCAGTAGCTGCTAGACAGCGTCTAAACCAAGATAAAAGCCAAGCATCGTGTTTTCAGCTCTGGACTCTTTCTATAGCATGCGTGTTCTTATACCATGTGAAACTATTCTTCAGTATGTTTAGCCCTTTTCTTTATTCCTTTAAGAATTACTTTATAAAAAGGCAGCTTTGCTTTAAACTATAACATTCTGATGGGTGGCAGGAACATACTAGTACAAAGAGAAGAACTCAGATGTTTTTATTCGTACATCACTGCTCTTCTCCAAGTGTTTTTATTCTCGCTGCCGTTTGGGAGCCTCCATTGACTGCGTCAGCAGACACTGAGGATCTGAGGTCCTGTCCTCGAGCTCATTCATTCAACAAAGCATCCACTGTGTACCAGGCAACATGCTAGGCATTGACACTACAGAGATAAATAAGAAATAAATTTTGCTGCCATAGAGGCTTTGTTTAGTTGGAGAAAAGCCCATGTAATTAGACACACTACAAAGAGGATAGGGTAAGTGCTGTGATCGTGGAACAATATAAATCGAGGGCCCTAGAGTCTACATGAAAAATGTGTGCCTTCAAGAGTGCCTTCTTGAGCAATTACTGTTTGAAACAGTCTAAGAAGATCAAAGTGGTTTACCAGGCAAGGCAGTGAGAAGCCTCAGGGCACGAGGAAGGACCCACTGGAGGGGTGCAGAGTGTAGGGGGTCAGCAGACAAGAAGTTGATGGAGTGGAGAGGAGAAGAGGGTAGAGACGATGCGTGGGGCCACCTTAGAAAGGGTCTTAGGCTACATACTGAAGAGTGCTTTTACCGTGAAGGGTTCAGCCATGGAAGTAGAAAAATATGTAACAATGTCCCACCCGAGAGACTTTCAAAAAGAGCAAATGGGATTTGACGTAGGTTTGTTTCTGAAGGATCCTCAGCTACTTCACCTGGAATGAGATAAAATATTTCTGCTATGGTATTCGTTGTGGGGATCCAACAGTGCACGCGTAGTGCCTGGTAAATTGTACAGCAATATACAGTTGTGAGATATTTATTAATGACACATGATGAAATCAGATGGTGAAGTTTTTGTGTGAAAGAATATTGGGCACACACTGAGCATCCATGGCATTTTGATATTTCCACCAGATTCTGCAGGTACATTGATGCCTCTCAAAACTACCTTAACCAAATTATGCATTTAGCTTTAAATTAGGGTCCTTAGAGGAAACACCATAGAAACCTCTTTTGTATTTGCTGTGAAACGCTTTTCAGTGACTTTAGCTATTAAATATCTCAGTTTTTCTCATACGAGTAAATTAATTCATCATCATACATCATGATCATAATCATTGTTATGAGTTGATTAATTAATAACTAAAGAAATAAGAGAAGATGCACAAAAAAGATTTATATACTAGAAAATTCATTGCAATGTCATTTATAATAAGGAAAAATTAGAAATAAATCTCTCTCAATGATGGTAGAAATTAAAGAAATTGTGGTTTGTTTACATGTTAGAATATTTTATAAGTATCAAAATCATGATTTCAAAGACTGATATGAAAAAGCATTCATAATACTAAGTGAAAAAAATTGCAGGGCACATCACTTGCTCCCTATTTAGGGATAACAGAAATATAGTAGTTCTGTCCTCCCAAAATTAAAAAAATTATCATATTGAAATGTTACCTTTAATATTTATATTTACATAATAATTACATTTCATAATAATTTCTGCATGAAATTATTTGTTTTGCCAAACAAAACATGATCAACTCCATAATGAGGAAAAACTAATGTTTTTTAAAAAAGATTTATATTAACTAATCTTGTTTGTTTATTTGTTTTTTGGTTGGTTCCCTGAGTGGGGATCGAACCCAGGCTGCGGTGGTGAGAGTGTCAAGGCCTAGCTGCTACTCCACCAGGGAACCCCCTCCATGTTAAGTAATGTTATGCTAAGAAATTACTATCTTTGATCATCTTTCTGTGGCTTATGCTTTTATATATTTGTTGGAGTTTCTGCTGCAACTATTAGTGCCAGTCTAGAAGATTTCACTCCATTTACTATAGGTTTCTGAGTTCTTCCGCCTTCTTTTCTCTGAAAGAAATGAGGGACCACTCTACTTTCTCATGACTCTACTGTCAATTGCTTTATGACTTAAAAATGTAATTTTATTTCAATTTAACCAATTATAATATTCTAAGTAACATAAAATCAAATGTGCTGAGGACACAAAAACAGTCTATAATGTATTTCTGCATACAGAGAGCTCATTATTTATGTGGGAGGTAGTGCTAATGACCTAACTATTAACCGTGTCGTATCGACAGTAAAAACAAAAGGATAGAAGAGAATAGTAATGAGATTCCTAGCACAGTTTTCCCAGAGATGATAGGTGATGACACACATTAGGGTTATATAAAATTCTGTTAATAATAGACTAAATAAACCCTAATTGGAAAGTAAATCTTCTTGTAAGAAAACTCACACTATACTCACACAGACAATTTTTTATGACATATTCTTTCAGGGATAATTGTAGTGTCTAGACCAGTCCAACTTGCAGCTATTAGGAATAAGACACTCTTTTTTAAACAAACACTTAGACTGGAGTCTAAAAGGCAGAGTTGTAACAGAAATATCTCTTTAGATAATGACTTCAAAGACTAATCATTCATACAGTTAATGGAGAGTTTAATTTCAGCATCATCGTTTCTGAAAACAATGGAGGAAAAGAACCCTGGCATCACCTGTACGTAAGAGTGAGTTCTCTTATCACCAATATGGTAGGGTACAGAATTTATCACAACAATGATTCCTCCTGACATTTGTATCAAGCTTTACGCTGTCATATATTAACTCAGTTAATCTTTATTACATTCTCAGGAAGCAGGCATTGTTATAATCAACTGCATTTTGTAGATAAGAAAACTGAGGCATGGAGAGTCTACACAGCTAATGAGAGATGGACTCTGATTTTCCCACTGGTGGTTTTCATACATGTAACAGGAGAAAAATGTGTTTGGTGAGAGAGAATTGAGTTTGAATCTGTCTCCACTACGTACTATATAACTATGTCCTTTCAAACCCTCCTTCTCAGATGTAAAAGAGTGATAACCATACCTCATATAATGTGTGTGATACTAAAACTGTCCTTCATCATAGGTCTTACAGGCTCTCTCTCCATTTGTCTTTAAATTTAGCCTTGAGGCTGGAGTGGGGAAGAAGGAAGGGCCACAGCCTGTTGTCCTGCCCCAGCTTAGTAGAGGAAGAATCTACTCACAGAAAAGGGAAGTAAAAGCACAGCCTGCCCCTCCTGGCTTGAGGGGTATAACCAGGAAATGGAATGTTTTCCTTCCACCTTCTCAAGGCATAAATTCAAGGGGAAAGAACATAGGTGATCCCAACCACAGAAGGTCTTCAGCCTCCATTTGTGTTCAGACTAGTCCACCCCCAGCCCCACCCAACTCCTTCAGCAGCTGCCATTCCCGCTGTGAGGCTGCTCCAGCCCTGTCCTGATCAGTCCTATCAAAAAAGCCTGCTACAGGGCATGTTTGAGGCAGAGGGAGAGACCCAATTTAGCAACCCTGAGGGCCTGGGCTGCCCCTGGCAGGATGCGGCCTGGATGGAAATTCACCAGGGCCCCAGGTGGACGGAAGTTCGCAGAAGGTGCACAGGGGCCAGAGTCGGAGATTTAGATTTGCACGTTGTAAGTCTAATGGAATGCTTTTGATTTTCCCTGTGAAAATCCATTCCTGGTTTTTAGTAATGAATTTAAAAACTGGGGTTTTCTTTTCCATTTTCATTTTGTAGCCACTATCTCTTCACTCTAAAAGCAAGGAATGCCGTAATGTCCTTCAGAAGCATTACCTAGCATGGAGTAAATACTAGGTTATAAACCACTATAAAGAATACATATTCTGAAGTCAAATACTATATGATCTTACTTATATATGGAATCTGAAACAACCAAACTCAAAGAAACGGGGAACAGATTGGTGGTTTCTAGAGGTAGGGGGTACAAGATGGGGAAAATGGATAAATGTTTTAAAAGGTACAAATTTCCAGTTACATGGTGAACTATTCTTGGGAATATAAAGTATTGCATGATGACTAACAACATTATATTGTATATTTAAAAGGTTGCTAAGAGAGTAGATCATAAAAGTTCTCATCATAAAAAAATAAAATGTGTAACTATGTGTGGTGATTGATGTAAATTGAAATTATTGTGGTGATCATTTTGCAATATATACATATATAAAATCATTATGTTCTACCCCTTAAACAAATACAATGTTCATGTCAATTATATCTCAATAAAGCTGGCAAGAAAAGAATGCATGCTCTTAACGAATGGCTTTAGTGCATAGTTCCTGTAAAATGATGTGGGCCAAATAGAGCAGCCATCCCCCTACTTCACTAAGACTCCTTTTCCTTGTTCTTCAGCTCTCAGTCTCACCTTTTTCCTAGTCCAAGTTCTTAATTGCTCTCCTTATCAATCTTCTCTGGCTTCTCACCCTGAGCAACAGATTTTCCACCCTGAAACCACCTAGTGACAAGGGCTTTAAAACCTATTTCTCTGATCAATGCCTTTAAAGTACTAACTAAATTAATTTCTCTTAATCTAGAAACCATCAGGATACTAGCGGTGCCCCAAGAAGGCTCCCAGCCCATCTTGACCAAAGGAGTCAACATGGTGGATCTCAGGACCCCTTCCCCTTTTAGATCAGATAGGGTGAGAGCTCTGTGGATTCCCAATAGGTAGGGACAACGACCATCTTCAGCAGGAAGCAGATACAGAAGATGAGACCTTCAGCCCCTCAGCTTCCCATAAAGATTTATGGGGCTCATGTCTCCCAAGAGAAAGTGAGGAAGGCAGATAGAATAGGGGAATCTCAGGACCCCTTCCATGAGACTCGCCCTGATGGAATAGTCACTGCCTTGACACCACCCTTTCACCAGTAATCCCTGCCTCAGGCTAGGCAGCTGCAGGAGGAAGTTCCAGGCAAATACAAGGAAGTTAGAGGGCACAGGAAGCCCACCAGTTTGTGCCAGTTCCTAACGCCTGCACAGTGAGAGTTACAACACTTTCATCTAACCTGAGCCTCATTATACCATCATTGTAATGTCATACATATGCCTGGTAGTTCATTAATATCATTCCAACAGACTGAACTCTGGGAAAGGGCATGCGCAGTCAGAAGGCGTTATGTAATAGGCCCCTTGTCAATCAAGAGACCCCATGCCCAGAGGTGTCTCCCCTGAAGACTTAGAAGAAAATAAAAGTACCGCAGCCTCGTTGATCGGGGCTCTTGAGCCATTTTCCTACTCGAGCCCGCTCCTACCTCTTTGGAGTGTACTTTCTCTTCAATAAACTATCCCTTTGCTTCACCACTTTACTTTTGTGTGTGTCTCGTTCAATTCCTTGCTCAATATACCAAGAACCCGGACATCGACTTCGCGCCGACGAGGGCACCCCATTTTCCGGTAACAAAAGGTAAAGTACTGCTGGTTAAAAAAAGAAAGTTGTTACACTACCATAGCTTGCTCCCGTGGCCTTGCATTTGGCTCTTAAGGACTGATGTGTCCAGGCCCTCGGGGGAATGGTCTGCAATTAGACAAATCTAGAGGTCCAATTATCAGCAGCCTTAATCTCGACATACTACGTAAATGTAGGCTCACAGACAATTTTTTTAAAATCTGTATTTCTTTCCAGAATTCACCTTAACAGAGCACAACCTCTTTGGTCATTCACAGAAATAAAGACATCTCCTTCTTTTGAACATGCTCTCTCCTCTCACTGCACGTTCAAGGAGGGCAGATTCACAACCTTTCATGGTGGCCATTCGGCCTGGATAATTCCTCCGTGGGGAGTTGTTCTGAACAACACAGGCTGCTTAGCCTTTCTAGCCCTTTCCTCACTGATGTCTCCAGCCAATGTCAATGTCTCCAGGCTGAGGGGAGAAGGGAGGGAACAAAATCACCTCTGGTTGAGAATTACTACGTAGAGTGACACCTAGGCTCTCTGGGTCTCTGTACAGTTCATTAGCTCTCACCTCTGTGGGAGGCTCAGCCCCAGCCCCCATCATGCCCACCCCCCCACGCCCAGCCCAGGCCCCCCTCCCCGCACGCCCAGCCCCAGCCCCTGCCCCCCACGTCCACCCCACCCCCGACGCGCAGCCCCCTACGGCCAGCCCCAGCCCTAGTGCAGACCCAGACAGTAAAAGGAAAGCTTGCCTAATGGGGGATGTGGGAGAGAGATGCCTGGGAGGGATCGATGGGGAAGAAGCCAGAGTCCCGACCTCTGGCACAATCCACATTCACGTCATCATCAGCAGAATTCAGTTAATTATCAGTACAATTACCTGATAATCAGAGACTTTTTTTTTTACTTCAGTTAACACTTAAAAAACTAGCCCACCTGTTTTGTTCTTGTGTCTGTGCAAAACTACCATTTTTACTGTGTGCCATGACAAAAACAAGTCTGGGGAAGCATTGTGACAGCTATTTAGAAGGATGGCCTTAGAAACAGTCGTTTTGCTCGGGGGTCTCTCTGCATGCAGTTTCCGTGGGCCACGTGCTCAAGAAGAAAAATCATTGTCTAGCCCCTTCTCAGTCAGCTGGACGGTTTCATTATTTCTCAATTACAATCCGAAAAGATGAGGATTCTTACCAGAAATGACATTCTAGTTATCTGACTGAATTTCCCCCCACAATCACTATGCTGGGCTTTATACAGCGCAGCCTTGTCCCCCCTCTGAAAATCAACGTGCTCTGCTCAGCTCGTTAAAAAACTGAGAACTGAAATAAACAGCTGGATTCATTAAAGATGTTTTGTTTTCATTTCATCTTGAAATAAACTTTCCAGCAGATTGCCTTTGTGGCAGTTGAAGGCCAACGTCAACTTATGCAGTGGGGTTTCCTGCCTTTAAGAAGCCAAGACCTGCTGGTGCTTGAGCCGACAAAGGCTTCATGGCGAGCTGGGAGCTGGCAGGCCGCAGGCAGCTGAACGCCCCGGCCTCTTCAGCTCCCTGCACGGACTGGGGAACGCCTGTGCTCGGGAAGACGTGACCACATCAAATACGACCTGGCAGCCTGCTCTGAGGGTGGCTCACCAACAGTCAACTGATACAATTTCCTGCAAGGCCCCCTGCCCAGCCCCTGGGCCTTTCTTTCCCTCGCATACCTCTTACCTGGGCAATAACAGATCGCTAATTTTCCACAGGGGAATAAAAGTGACAGCATGCTGTGAAAATCTCAGTGGACTGTGCAAAAGCAATGTTTGTTCCCATTCTTCAAGCCTCAGCTTTCTATGCGTATTCCTTATTTTCTCAGTGGGAACAAGATTGCCTAGATTATTGAAGGAGTTTTGCTCTGAATCCAACTCGGGTATGCTGGGTATTGTATCTATGGATACCACCCAACAAACTGAGATGAGAAAGTACACATAGGCAAGGTGGTAATTTCATTTAACTTATTCAGCTAATATGTATGTTGCATATCAAATTATGAGCCGTGTTCTGCGTTGGATGCTGAAGACACAATGGTCCTCTACCTTCATTGGGCTGTTTGGTGTTATTTAGAAAATCATTCAGATGGAAAAGCACAAATGTGACAAAGGCCATGAAAGAGAATGCATGAATTTGTGGGAGACCTCACCAAGGATTTGTCCAAACCCAGAGACCAGACCACACAAGTTCACGTTTAGTGTTAGGTCTTTGCCTATGAGCGATGAGCATATTATTGATAGTTCACCAGGGATGTGATACAACCAAATTTATTTTAACTCACTCTGTGTTTGTGAACTGAAACCCAGGTAGACTCCATGACATACTATTTGATACACGTTTGCATGAGGAAGTTATTGTTAGTGCTATCGTTAATTACTTGGATGGCCTTGGAGCAACTACGGCAAGAATGTCCTTCTAAAAAGAAACACCGGAAATACTGACAGCCAATGTGCTGAGTCCTCCCATTGACCTCAGCAGAGGAAATCAACTGAAGGTGTTAGCTTGATTCAGGAAATTACTTGGATCTTGGTTTATGTAAGTTTATTCTCTACATGAAATATTAACTGAATACAGAAGCTGATGTAATTGTTTCACGGGCTGTAGAGAGTGGAATAGAGTCCTCCCAAAATCCACATTCACCCAGAACCTCAGAAAGTGACTTTCCTAGAAATCGGTTCTTTGCAGATATAATTAGGATCTCCAGATGGAACCATCCTGTATTTAGGAGAAAAGGAGAGATTTGCACACACAGACACATAGAGAAGACCATGTGAAGACAGAGGCAGAGAGTGATACTGCCACAACCCAAGGAATGCCAGAAGGAACGAGAAACTGGAAGAAGCAAGCAAAGATGCTCCTGCAGAGCCTTTGGAGGGAGCCTTGCTGGCACCTTGATTTCAGACCTCTGCACTCCAGAACTGTGGGAGAACGAACTGTTTTTTAAGTCACCAACTTTGTGGTGATTTGTTATGACTAATGCATCAGTGTATACAGAGTTTCCACTCCCAAGATTCATTGTAATTATTGAATTTTTTTTACTGATTTGTTTGCACTGAAATATAACAAAATTGCTTTGTTGTACCAATTTTTGGCCCAGTATTTTTCTCCCCTTTAAAAATAAAAAGGGAACCAAAAGTATTTTTCTCATGGTTCTTACTGCCTGCTTTAACAGCATTTAAAGGAAGGATTTTTACACACCTGTAAATGATTTTTAAAAAACTGTTTATTTTAAGCCTAAGGTATGGGCAACTTTTGGTGCAAATCGCACAGGTTAAGTTAAAAGAAATTGCATTACATTAACCAATGTGGACATCTTTCTGAAAGCATGGTTATATTGATGTAAACCTTAATGTAGATCAAGCAAACAATGAACAAAAACCTCAAAGGTCATTCTGGCTACAATGGGGAGAACAGATGGCAAGGAGCCAAGACTGGAGATAAAACCCTTGACTAGAAGTGGGTGGAGAGTTTTAATGTGTTTGCAAGTGGGGGAACTCAGGTTCTGTGTGCAGAGAGAACCCCAGGTGGGGGGTGGTGTCCAAAACCTGTCTGTGTACTTGAACAAGATCCCTGTGGCCAAGGCCTGGAGGGAGCAAGGCTGCTCCGTGTATATGAACCATTGGAAATAGAGCATCCCCATGGGGCCATAGCAGCCTGGAAACCAGGTCTTTTTCAAGGGTTCTCAAGTATTCTGTGTTGAGGGATTTTGTAACAGTACATTCTCAAGCATCATCTTCTAGACTCAATGCTCAATTTCGTTGGGTTTGGAGAAATAAATTCATGTAATTTGCATATACCCAACATTGCAGAGCAAAACCACCCTGGCTCCATAAAGCTTCTTCACAATGTTTATACTTTTTGGATTAGATTCTGAATATACTTTGGAGCACAGAACTACACATAAAAGGATTCGTGTCACTTTTATCCCTAGTGACATTTGCTAGTTATTCTCCACAAGCTATGCCACCCCGTCAGAGTGACTTCTGCTTCCTCTCACTCCAGGTTCTCCGGGCTCTTGGACAGCAGCTTTCTTTCCTTTCTGCCCTGTTTGCTGTCAGTCTGCTCTCCCTCCAGCTGGCCATCTGAGTCCAGGGACTTGCTACCACACACCTGCTCGCCTGTGACTGCTGCGGGTGGCATGCCAATGTTTCATGGCTTTTCTTTGTTTCTTTGATCCCATCCTTGGGAATGTCTACATAAGCCTATTGGAAGGCATCTCCAGGAGTGTATTTTATCTAAGGGACCAAAGGTTCTCTTGAGAAAGAATGCACAGTAGGAGAAGAAAGAGCCAAGCTGGTTAAAACACTGCCTCATCTCGGTACAAATGTAAAATTATGTGCAGGGTGTAGGGGTTCAGAACAAACATGGGGTTCAGAGCATCCCATGATGTGCCTTCGTGGTATGTAGATTGTTTTGAACTAAAGGCAACCAAGACCCTGTGGCTCAAGAGAAAATTCTGCCCCTACCCCTTAACTACCTATAAGAATTTGAATTAAAGACCTTGCCCATAATAAAAGATGATCAGAAATAACCCTTTTTGACCTATCTACAGGGCAGGACAAACTTCTTGCTGAACATCTGTTCTTCCCTTCCTCCCCTCTGAAGCCCCAAGGTGATCCTTAGCTAAGACCGTCACATATACCTCATTTTCTGTCTTGGAGCCTCTCATGCATGTGGGGCCTCTGACTCTCTCATGTATGTGGGGCTGCTGTGAGCACAAAATTAAATTTGATTTTCTCCTGTCAATCTGTCTCGTGTTGATTTGATTATTCAACCAGCCAAAAGAACCAGAGGAGCGAAGAGGAATATTTTTTCTTTCCCCACAAGGACCTTGGAAGAGGCTGTGGCAGGAATCTAATTCACTAGGTTTAGTACTGTCCCCCACCCCCACAGAAGTGGGATGAGCCAATGATACCCAAATGTATCACACATTATGGATTTCTCAATTTGTTTTTTTCCAGCTATGGCTCTTTAAAGGGTCTCATTCTGAGAAAGAAAACAATATAAAAAAAAGTATAACTGACTTTCAGAATTCAAGTTGCGATAGTGTTCTCTGCCACAAAGCTTTGGTTGTATGGAGTAGTGTGGAAAGGATAATTATCTTAACAGGCACCCCAGCAGATTTGTGTCCCCAACATCATCTTTCAATTGAGAGTGTAGATGTATTCTGCTAAGTAGCAGATTGCAGGTCAGGCCAAGAGAAAACCAATTATAAGTGTAAAATGCATTGCTGCTTAATATTATAGGGACACACAGCAAAACTGCCCCTAAAAAGACACATTGGCAATACAAGTGACACTTAAAAAGATAACTCTCTGTGAATGCCCTATAGCTTTTGTATCTCATTGAAGAATCTGAAGGTGAAGAACCTGTCCACTGAGCATAGCCTGAAAACTAAAGGTAATTATAAATGACATGGTAACTGCAATGACATGCAATGTTTGATAAGTGTAAATTTAAATGTATCTTTGATCAAATTTGTATAGCCAAAAGGAAGAAGACAAACCATAAAACTGGGTTTCAATCTTTTTCCTACATAGCAGTTTCCCAATATTGTTATTAAATATTAATATTTACTCTCAAATTTTGGTTCCATCCATATTATTAATCTAGAGATAATTCAAGCTAAGTTTCTGCTTAGGTTCTGTTTTTTGACTTTCTCCAATCCAGCCTCCATTCTTGCTGCCTGAGTAAATTTTACTGTTCTATTATCCCACCTCAAATCCTTTGGAAGTTCCCTGTCAACTACAAATCTTGTGAACTCTTAGTATGACATATAAGGATTTCCACATGCGGCCCTGACTTCCTATCCAAGCCCCTCCCTCTGGCCATCCCCTCTGGGGCTCCTGCCCCATCCTGGCTGCATGACCTACAGGTCCCCCAGCCCTGAGTGCCCTTTTCCAGCTCCAGATAAGCAATGACTCTCCTTTTAGACTCAGCTCGGTTGACATTTTCTCTGAAGCTCTTTTCAAGGGAGTAATTACATCATTCCTGTGTCTCCTCTCCCCTCTGCACTTCTGCCTGAAGCACATTAAATGCCTTCAATAATTATCTGCAAGTCTCTCTCTTCTACTCAGTACAATCCTAAAAGACAGAGGAGACCTAAGACCATGCCTGTGTCGCATTATTTTTCATGTTGTCATTACTTAGTTTGGTGCTGGGTACATGTGTGTGCCATGCTTTGAGTCAGGTACAACTCTGGGAGACCTATGAATAAGTGATGTCTACAAAGTCTTGTCCTTGACAGCCCCGCTCAGCTCCTGTAGACTACTGCCTATAGCTCTTACGGAGTCCATTCATCTCATATTTGGTCTTTTTTCTCCTGCTGCCTCCTATTTTCCCCAGCAACCCAGTGGGTACTTAATAAACATTAGATGGATTGTTAAGGAATGAATTGGAGAACTCTGAGATGAACTGTATCTTCCTCCAAATACCCTTCCTTCTGTTCTCCTTACCAAGTACTTCCATACCTTGTTTTGTTCTTCTCCATTACACATTATATATTTACTTGTTTCTTTCTTTATTAATTCTGTGTCCCTCAGCTCCCCACTAGAATGTAAACTCTATGCAAACAAACAAAGAAGCAAAACACGAAAACAGAAAACCAAAAAAAAGGATTGCTTGTTATGTTCTGTTCCTAGCACTGAGAATAATGCCTGGCACTTTGTACATTTTTATTGAATGAAAATAGTCCAGTGGTTTTTAACTACAATGAATACTCCCAGGAGGAGAGAATTGCAGTGTCATAGGTGTAAGGTTGCCAGATTTAGCAAATAAAACTACTAGGTGCCTAATTAAATTTGAATACAAGATAAATATTGTATAACTTTTGTATAAGTATGTCCCATGGTATTTAAGATATAATAATGCTACAAAATTATTGTTATTTATCTGAGATTCAAATTTAACTGTGTGACATATTTTATCTGGCAATTCTAATTGGGGGCTTTTTCAAACTTTGTGTAACTGGTCTCCTCAGAGATTCTGAAAAATTTTGAGTGAAGAACCATACTGTATTTTGCCACTGTTGCTAATGGGATTTTTCATATCCTTCAAATGTGTTAGCATGGAAACATGATTGATAACTCTTATTTTATCCAATGTTTTTATTTTTAAAATAAAGAAAACCAAGAAAATGCTACTAGAAATGACATGGTATGGTGTAGTGGTTTTCCTAATGTACCCACTATACTTTATGTGTCTGTCACTGTGAGTGGTCAAGCTATAGAGTAAAAGAGTTCCCTGACTTAATTGAACAAAAATCAATGCATGAAACAGTTACAGAGCAGAGGAAATGCTAAATGGCTTCATGTTGATTCTAAACATGAAGAAGTCCAGGAGAGGTGAAGGTGCAGATGAGTTCAGGTGTGGGGGAAGGCTGTGGGCATTGAACTGGGATGAACCAATGGTGGGATGGCCAAGCCCGCCTGCCCGAAACACCAACATGGTGAGGAGAGGGGGGCCTGGCATTTGAGGGTGGGCTGAAGAGATAGCCCTCTCTGGATAGAGCAGAGGGTGTGAGAGTAGTAATGAGTGAGGTGTGTATGTTTGTGAGTAAAGAGATTATTCAGGGACTTGACAACACATGAAACACAGCAGGAGAAAATTTCTAGGCCGCCGTAGCCAGAGTTAGAGTTCTCTAAGTCAGAAGTCTGGTGGGATCCCCTGGTTTTTGGTCTGGGTCTCCCAAGGTCTAAGGCAGGGTGTTGGATAGCCCGGGCTTTGATCTGGAGGCTCAGGAGGAAGGTCTGCTACCAGGTCCATTCGGGTCATTGGCTGAGTTGAGTTCCATGCAGCCGTGGACCTGAGCTCCCAATGCCCTTGTTGGCTGCCAGTGGGGGCGGGGGCATTGCTGAGTTCTTCCCCAGCTTGGATCTCCGACTTCCACTTCTGCTTTATCTCTCCTGCTTATTCTGCTACTGAAGTGATTAGCTCAGCCCTTACTCCTATAATCCTGAATAATTTCCTTGTGTCAGGCCCCATAACCTGAATCCCCTCCTCCATGTCTGTTTTGCCATGTCATGTAACACATTCACAGACATGACATCAGGGGCCAAAATCCTGTTGACACAGGTATCTCTAGCCTTAGAAAGTGAGAATACATACATGTGTTTGTGTAAAAGAATAGTTGAAGGATACACAAATGATATATGTGGTTAGGATGAGGAAAAGGGCATGAGTTGAGATTTCTCAGTATAAAGTGTTTTAGATCATTTTGAGTTTTGAACCAGGTGGATATATTACCTGGCTTAAAAATAAATAAATATCCTCAAAAATTAAAGAAGGACTTAAGATCCAACAATTCCATTTTGTGGTATATAGCCAAAATAATGGAAAGGAGGACCTTAAAGAGATATTGTACACTCATGTTCAAAGTAGCATTATTCTCAGTAGTCTAGAGGTGGAAGCAACCCAAATGACCACCAATGCATGAATGGATAAATAAAGTGCAGTATATACACATGATGGGATATTATTTTGCCTTTAAAAAGGGAAAGAAATTCTGACATGTGTTAGTTACAACACGGCTGAACTTTGAGGACATTATGATGATATGTGAAATAAGCCAGTCAAAAAGACAAACATGATTCCACTTTAGGTGAGCTACGTAAAGCTACTAAATTCCTAAAAATAGAAAGTAGAATGGTGGTTACTAGAGGCCGGGGGTAGGAGAGAAGGGGGAGTTGTTGTTTAACGGGTAAAAACTTTCAGTTTTGAAAATAAAAGTGTTCTGGAGATTGGTTGCATGACAATGTGAGTATACTTAACACTACTGAATTGTACACTTAAAAATGTTAGATAGTAAATTTTAGTTTTTGTGTATGTTATCACAATTAAAATTTTCTTTAAATGAAGGGGAAAAAGATATGTTATCTCAGAAAATGGATGAAAATCAAGTGGAGGGGTTGGCATTTCTATGGTCCAGTGCCCTAACCCCACCCCTACCCGCTGACTAGCCCACACTAGCGGCTGGGTGTATGTGAGTGGTGACTATTAATCCCACTTGTTGAAACTGCTGCTAAACTCTCTTTACCAGGGACTTAACCAGCAAAAGTGCTGCAGGGCTTTGCCCACATGGCAGGGTCCAGCTCATCTCAGCCCCGGAGTGTGACAAATCTGTCCAATCCTTTGTGACTCCCCATCCTTTCCCATAGCAAGGTCTTCTTGCTCAACAGAAAAATTATTTCAGAATACACAGCTCTAACATCAGTACATTTTAGTCACAAACAACACTATCATTCATAGGATGGGAATATCAATTCTCTCTCATTGTCTAGATTGAGTTACTATGAGCCTAGTCCCATTTATTTAGTGTTTCTTCATGTGTGTGTGTGTTTGTCAGTGGTGTTATGGGCTGAATTGTGTTCCTTGAAATTCATGTCTTGAAGTCCTAACCCCTAGTACCTGAGAATGTGACTATATTTGGAAATAGAGTTTTTAAAGAGGTAATTAATTTAAAATGATTTCATGAGGGTGGACCTGAATTCCATTACTGATGTCCTAATAAGAAAAGGAAATTAGGACACAGGCACATGCAGAAGGACATTCACATAAAACTCAGGGAGGAAATGCCCTTGTAAGCCAAGGAGAGAGGCCTCAGAAAACACAAACCCTGTGTTTACCTTGATCTCAGATTTCTAGTCTTCAGAACCGTGAGAAAATAAAATTCTCTTGTTTAAACCACCCAGTCCGTGATACTATGTTATGGCAGCCCTAGAAACTAGCACAGGAAAATATCTGAATCTACCCAGGAATGAAAAGTAATTCCACACAGAGAAAACAAAAAGTTTCCTGGAGAAGCCAAAAACAAAATCTGCTGAGAATTATCCCTGGCCACGCATACACACATATTTACTTTACCGAATAAATACTTCCTTTTAGGCTGCAACATCTGTTCCTCTAGTCGTCTCACAATTTCTGGAAGACTCATGTGCACTGACTAAATTTGTGTAATTGAAGGGGTGGCACGTGTGCTGGAGCAGGAAGAGAACTGCAACGCACTGTGCAGCTGTTTCAGCTGAAGCCTGTTGGGCTTCGGCCTTGGCCAGCGGCCTCTGAAGCCCACGAATGTGGTGTTTCTGGAATCCTCCATGGGACCCAAAGTTTTACGCAGACAGCTCTAGACTCCATTCATCACTATCCTTTATTCTCCGAACTATTCCACACTGCCTTCCACTCCCACCCTCTACGTCACGGTGTGTGTGTGCGTGCGTGTGTACGTGTGTGCGTGCGCGAGTGTGTGTGTGCGCGCGTGTGTGCGTGCGCGTGTGTGTGTGTGCGTGCGTGCGTGCGTGTGCATGTGTGTGGGTGCGTGTGTGTGCGTGCGCGTGTGTGTGCGTGCGTGTGTGCACATGCACGTGTGCGCGTGCGTGTGTGTGCGTGCGCGCACGTGTGTGTGCGTGCGTGCGTGCGTGCGTGTGTGTAGGCTTAAATCACTATTGACTTGTGCGAAGGGAGAGGTTGCATTGCTAATGGTTACAAAACACACTGCTCCAGGAGTGTAGGAAGAAAAATGATGATGGCAGGGCTTCGTGGAGCAGCGGAATTTTCCTGGGTGAAATGCAAAGCACAGAAGGGAGATCATGTTTAAGAGCCTTTTTAACTTTAAAATATGTTTCTGTACATAATTTTGGGAAGATTCACTCTGTCTTGTTCCTTCCCTCACCCAGTGTGCAGGGAGAATGAATTGGGAGGATGGCAGGTTAGGAAACCAGGAGATATTCTTATCTGTATGGTTGGAAGGAGAGAAGGTTACTAATATCCCAAACAGTTTTGCAGGCTACTAACCCCAAGCTGCAATGATGTATGTGGCACTGTGGATAACACCTATGCAGAAATGCAAACTTGGCTGCTCTCCTTGAACTTGAGCACGTGTGAAAGAGACTTTCCTTAGTGAATGGGGGAGTGGCTGCAACAGACTGGCCCTAGGGTTCTCTGTTACATGTCTGCTCATGCTGCTGGGGCAATTTAAGTGGTGAAAAGCAAGCTGTCCTAGTAGTTTCTTTGTAAACATATTTAGACCCAGACAAACTGCTGAATATTAAGCGATGTATGAAATGGCTGATTTCCCACAGTTCCTTCAGCTGCGCTGAAAGAGAGCATCAAGACTGAGGGTTTATTTCTAAATATACACCCTCCCAGTTCTAATTTATTTATAAACATGCAGACATGATGACATATCTCTGAGAACCTCGAGTCCTCTTCTCATGTTTAGAACTGAAAGACAAGTCTGTTATTTTGAGTGTAAACACTTTTGTTTTGTTTTAAGAATAAGAACCTTTCCATTTTACTTCATTGATCAAAAAGGCAAAATGTTTTTAAACAGTGATTATTGATCATCTAAACCAGGAGGAAAAAGTATTTAGAACTACTAAATGTTTAAAAAACACAAATCTCTTTTTCAGAAAATCCTTGATTCAAACAGAGGCATATAATCATCAAAGTCATTGAAATCTGCTGGAACAAAGAACCACCGTGAATTCAAACAGGTGAAATGCCACAGACCAGGAACTCCGAGGGAACACATGTGGCTCCACAGAAACACTCCCAGTGAAAACAAACAGGTCACTTGTTTAGTCAACGTGAGTCTGGGACAATTTTGTCTCTATACAGATACAACAGGAGGTCTGAAGCTGTCATTTCAAACACTGACTCATTAACCATGTAAAGTCACCCACAAAAGTGCAACGTGCATCCAGGCTCTGTCAGCTGACAAAAACAGTACCGCCAGTGATGATGCACCACACCTTGTCAGCGTGGACCCAGGGTAGCACATCACTGTGTGCAAGGTGCAGCACATCCTCGTGGGGTGGGGGTTGCCTGTCACTCAGGGCACTGGCAAACCAGAGAAGCTAAACTCTGAGGGCCTCAAGTTCTGATGTGAAAAATGAGGAAGGTAAACCAGACAGGTGGATTCTACGAGTAAATTTAGGAAAGTCTGGGTTAAATAGAAGTCTTTACTTCTATATTTCTTAAACTTAATATATTCATGATATTGTGACTACCCCCAAAATGGGGCTAAGACAAATGATTTCTTCTAAAGGCACTCGAACACAGAGCCCTTTGGGAAATGCTGACCTAGCAGGTCTTATTCTCCATGACGTTAGGGAGAGAATGCAGATGAGAAAGCCGCGAGATGCAGGAGTAGGGTGAGAGGACAATTGGCTCCTGTTTCCAGAACCCTCTCCATGCCTTCCTAAGAATGGAATAAACTGCAAAGGCCTCTTGAAGTATTTGTGGCAATACCAGGGGTTATAATTTTCCAAAAGCAAACTATACCAGCACTTTCTAATTAAGGTGAAACGTGTTTAGGCCGAGTATGTACTGACCTGTTATGTGTTGGTTTAGGAACTGGAAAGTTACTTCTCCCCCAACCCTCCAATTCTTTAGCCATGAACAACAATGAATCCCTTAATTCCAGTCATGTTCTTTGTGTCATGCTAAAATGCAAATACCCCAAGAAAAAGGGATGCTAAATCTAATATGTTATAAATGTGTATGAAGCTGAAGATGTCAGATTTTTTTTCTGAAGGAAGTGTTTGGAAAAAAAAAACAGAAAATGTGAAAAGATTTGCATATCAGTTGGCATAAAGAAAAGGGAGCAGAAAGAAGATGGTGGAAATGGCCTCAGAGAATCTCAGATTTTATCGGGTTGACCGTCTAAGTTAGTGTCCTTAGAAGCAGAGCCAGAGACAGGGATGCTGTGGAAGAGGTTTGTGGAAGCCATGCTCTGGAGACAGGGAGTTGAGACAGCAGGATCCACCAGAGATGGAGAACTCAGCCAGGGAGAGCTTCGCTGCAACGAGCTTCAACTGCACCCTACCCGGAAGCTCTGGGCCACTACTGTCCCACAGAATTTGTCTCAGCCTGGAGCAGAGGCTAGCTGTTCCTACCTCAGTGTAAGGCTGTCTGACCCTCCACCCCTGGGGTAGGGCATAACCTTCCAGGGGAAGAGACTCTCATTCACCTGAGGGCACTGTGCTAAGGAAGAGGTCAGGTGTGAACTGATAGGGACCAATGCCCACAGCAGCTGGGACATGGCATTGCAGTCAGGTGACAGAGAAACTGGTGGAACTCCAGCTGCACCCACAACACACATACTCAGAATTGGCTTGGTTTGCCTAACAAAATTTCAAGTAACTGGAATAGCTTGTGAAATTTCTTATGTTACCTCCTTCTCTTAGATTCCTAGGTGTTGATTAAAATCTTTCTCTGGTGAGATTTTGACATTTTCTTGGGGGAACTTTATCAATATTCTAAGCGCTTCCAGTAATTACTATGGGTTAAAGGAATTATGATGTTTTTCCATTTGTCTAGATTTTTTCTTCCCATCAAAAGGATTTTTAAAAGGTCACCTGATATGCCTATGTCATTTTGAGCAATATTAAAATTCTATATTGCAAATAAAAAGGAGGAGGATATTTTGAAAAAGATGGTTTCATGGCATTCATTTTTCTTACAAATATGCCGCACACAAGAAAGTAAAAAAAAAAAAAAAAAAGAAAAAGAAAGAAAACCCCTCTGCCTTTCAGATCCTCTTTATCATAAAGCAATTATAGGCCAATTTTAAAGAGATTTCAAGACCATCATTTGTACTTATTAGTGTAAAGTCAGAGTAGTGTGCTTCTTATTGTAAAGGCAACTTAATTAATTTGCCTAATAATTTTTATTTCACTATAAAGTCTTTTCTAGTGCCTTGGCGTCAGTTAAGGGCTTAGGTGTTTTTCTTTTAAAAGCCTCTGGTTCCCTTTACTAAATATTCATCAAATGGTGGGGGGAATTCGGCTTAATCCATTCCCCATTTCTGCTGGTGTTGGGCAAGTTTATGTAGGTGATCTCTGTATCCTGTGTATTTTATGAAGTTACCTTTCTAGTCCTTTTGGAAATTCATCAGGGAAAGGTCAAACTCATATGAGTATTTCTAGATCTTTTCCTAGGGTGTATGCTCTCTGGAATCCCAAGCACAGAGCCAGGAATCAAAGCAAAAGTCAGTATGAGGTCAGTATGAAGACAAAGGACACGACTCACATGCCTCTTGGAGAAGGCTTGTCCGTCACCCACATCAGATTATGTGATCCTTTTGAAAACTGGAATTTTCTTTTATGACCTATGAGCCTTGAACAAAGGAGGCACTCAACTTAAATTACAAAGCTTCACATCTTCCTGCCTGCTGGTCAGACTTGTACTGCTTTTGATGGGGTGTGTGTGTAAGGGGTGCTCAGGGATGATGCCATGTGGCAAAAAGTGCTATTTTGTCATCTTTCCCTTCTCTGTGTCTTATTTACAATATCCATGCTTTTAATTTTTCAGGCTTTGGCTTTATCTTCAAAGTTAAGCCCTTGGAATTCCAAAAATAATATTTTCACCCCAGCCCTCACTCTTCCCAAACCCTCTTATTTTTCTCTCTCAAAAATATACCTGGCTTATGTAAATGAGAAGTGCTTCTGAACAGCTGGACCTGCTATGACTTTCCGACATCCATGCAGCGAGTTGAGTTCAGGCCCCACCCCGGAAAGCAGGGTGTATCTCACTGTTCTCATGAAAACCCAATTGCAGCTCGAATGGTGCAAATGTGCAGGAAGCAGAAGACACAGCAGTTTCCTAACGTAGCCAAACACTACCCCCAATACATTAGTGCCCTTTTGTAGGATTACAGTGAATGCCGTGGACATAGCTGAAGGCTTCCTGCAGGTACGGCGAACGGGACGTCATCCTCACCAGCCTGCAGCACATCCAAGCCAGCTGGGGGACTGCCGCCTTCACGGTCCCCACACGTCACGGGGAAAACAGCGGCCCTCAGGTGGCCGTTCCTTTTCTTCCCCATCCCCGCTTTTGAACTAACCTCAGTTAGAGCCCATTCTTTCCGCTTTCCCTCCTGACTCAAAAGATGAGGAACTATTCCTACGTTCCTCTAATTCAGATCCTGGAAAATGTCTAATTGTCTGTTAGGACATGAGGTGAATATCCCCTTTTCTGCGACACTTGGGCTGATTCAGCCTCTGAGGCGTCTGTGCTCTCCCTGCTCTGTATCTCTAGACACATCTCTCTCTCTCCCTGGCCTGTGAGCTGCTCAGGCATGGAGACTGTGTTTTCTCTGTTTATCTTCAGAACTAGCACAGTGCTTGCACATTATATGTGCTCCTTACAGGATTGTAAAATAAGTGACAGAATGAGTCATATGCTTTAAGGGAATTAATATGAGGATACTGCACAAAATAGATGGGAGACGGGGAAGTTGGTGACAGGGATAACTGTAAGAAAGCTATCGTAATAACTGAGTTGCTAGATGGTGAGCACCTGAATGGCCAAATGTGCCAGGTATAATAAGGGCCATAATGCAGACTGGTAAGGATGAGATTGGAGGCAGAGAAGATTCTAGATTTAGAAGCTCTTGTCGAATCTTGATAGTTTTCATTCACCATTCATTCATTCATTCACTCATTCATTTAGTGAGTATATAGTGCCCCTTCTCACACTATTATAGGGTCTGGGGATATAGAAATAAACGAAAGAGACAAACAAGAATGTAAGCTTAGTAGAAGAATCATAGTTAAGGTATGAAAGTAATCCATTCAATTGTTTTCAGCTTGTCAAGTTTGACCAGTGGTGGGCAGCTGGAAATCCGGCACCAGCGCTTTGGAGAGTTCAGATATTCAGATGAATGTTTGCGAGTCATTATGCAAAGGAAATAGTTCGGGATCCCCAGAAGTAATGATTGTAGGAACAATTAATGAGAAGATGTAGTCTTGTGAAATTCTGAAATATAAATTTTGAAACAGAAGAAAAATATCCTATGAACATTTTAGAAGAGAAACAGAAGTTACTGCTTTGGGGGACCTTCATAGGATGAGATGTATTAAGCCAGAAGCTGAGATAATCATCAGAACTAGTCACAAATATTCTGTTTTTTATGCCTTCTGGGAACACAATAAAATTTCCCATCCTTAATTCTCTTTGAATTAGGTGACACTGTGTGACATGCGCTGTGAATGGAGTAACGTGGCTGACTTCCAGCTGGAAGCTTAATGAGATAGAGCACACTTTGACAAATCCCTTCTCTCCTGTATGCTCATTAAAGAACATATTTAGATGAAGCCCTCCATTAGGCTGGCTCCCTGAGTGACCATGTGAGCAGTGCTGGACATGTAGCATGAATGAAAAATACACCTTTGTCATGGTAAGTCATTGAGCTTTGAGGGTTGTTTGTTACTGTAGCACAACCCAAACTATCCTGACTGATACTCAGGTTAAACTGCTATAATTAAGAGCTTAAATATCTGTATGCCACATGGTCACTTATGGTCACAGGTTCTTTCCATTTTTATAGCCATTCCATCCCCCTTGTGTATTTCCTCATCCACATGGTTAAAGATTGTTCACTAGTTCCACATCCACATTCCAGCTCTAAGCAAGAAACAAAGGGCAAGCAATTTACTTTTAAGGAATGGCAGTCAAGTATAGACATCAGTCGTCCTCATATTCCATTGTGAAAACCTAGTCACAGGATCATACCAGCATGGAAGGCTGGTAACAGTAGGAACTAGCTGGGCTGTCATGTATTCCACTAAATCTGGAGGAAAGTGGGGTGGGTGCTATTACTAAAAAGAAGGAAAAAATGAATACTGGGGACAACTTACTGTGTCTGTCACAGGGTACTAGCATGTTCAAAGAGCTGAAGTAAAAGGAGTATAGTTATGGCAGGGGAGTAGAGTGAGACATGGAGAATAGCTCAAGAAGAGGCAGAAGAGATAAATGGGTCTGAAATTCAGGAGGGCCTTTCAAGGTTTATTTAACGATAATGTAAAGTTTTAGGTGGGAGAGCAACACAGATAGATTTGAATTTTAAAAGATTCTTCTGGTTGCAGGAGAGAAGACAGATTGAAGAAAAGCAATTAGGCATGTTTTGCAAGATCCAAGTAAGAGCTGGTTGTCACTGAGACTGGGACAGGGGCTATGGAGATAGGGAGATGATAAACAGCACAGTTATGCAGAATGCAGGATCAAGAATATTGAAAGATGTAGGTGAGGAACACAGGAGCTGAGGGAAAGGTGAGAGTTGATGTTTCCACATGTTCTGGCTTTAGGGTTGAGATAGATATTACTGCCATTTTCTGGAGGGACATTCAGGCAGATGAACACGTTTACTGGGATAAAGATGAGTGTCATTTTGAGCACATTGGGTTTAATGTGGGACATCCAAATGGAGATATCTGATTAGTTATATACCTGTGGGCTTGGGATCAGTAGAGAGATCCAGGATAGGTGGAAAGGATTGAGAATTGTTAGCATATGGATGATAATTAAATCCAAGGAGGGGGATGCAAGCAGGGAAAGTGGATTAGGAAGAAAAGGGAGCACAGAAGAACATCAATACTTAAGAAAATGGAAAACAAGGAGGAACGTACCACCATAATTGAGAAGAAAGTGCCAGAAGTGTAGCAAAACAAACAAACGAACAAACAAAACCCCCCCCAAACCCAGGAGACATGTGGCTTCATGGATGCTGAAGGCAGTACCAATTTCAAAGAGAGAGTGAGAAAAATACAAAAACTTTCTGAGAGTTTAAGGCAAAATAAGTGCAGAAAATATGATCAAATATAATTCAAACAGCAAAAAGCAAAAAGGAAATGAAATAGAAAGTTAATATAAAAAAATGAGAATTGGGTAATCAAAGGATTCAAGTTAGATCAACTATAACAGCTATATATATCATTAAAGGTAAGAAACAAAGTAAAGATTTTCAGATTGTTTTTTTGTTTTTTGTTTTTTGGTTTTTTTTTTTGCTTTTTGGTATTTGGGTAGCTCCCTGACTGGGAATCGAACCCAGGCCACAGCGCTGACAGCGCCAACGCCGAAGCCTTAAGCCACTACACCATCAGGGAACTACCTCAGATTGTTTTTAAAATCAAAATTCAAGTATATGTTGTTTACAGGATACTTTGCAGAAACACAAGATATCCCTAACTGTTTTTGATGGAATGGAATAAGCTATCACTACTTAGAAAATGTGAATAATAAAAATAATTTAAAAATATAGGATGGTTAATTCTACAAAAAAGCCAGCGCAGGTTCAGGAGTTCAGACAATGATTAAACTTGAAAATCTGTAAGATAAAAAATGTTCTGAACAAAATCGAACAATAAAAACAAACCAAACTCAAAAGCAGTTTCTTTGGGGTTGGGGGGTAGGGATCAAACCACTTTATTGGGGGACTTGAGGGGAGAATTGAAAGGCTGGGAGGACAGTGAGATCCCACAGCCAGGATCTCCCCAGATTCACAGCCAGTGAAAGACAGAAGCAATTTTTTAAAAGAAAAGTCTTGATAAATTTTCAAAATAAAAGGAATAAAATATAAAATATAGAAGTTTCAATAAAAGAGTGAGAATTTTTTTAAAAAGATTTGAGAGTTGAAAGGTCGTATCTGTTATGCCTTTTATATTCAACAAATAAATTACTTCCTTGCTACATAAGTGAATACTAAATATGGAAAAGTTAAAACATTTTTCAAAATTGAAAGAAATAAATTGGACTTGATCAAAATTAAGAACTTTTGTGCATCAAAGGACATCATCAGGAAAGTATTATAAAAGAACAGCACACTGATTAGGAGAAAATATTTCCAAGTAATATACCAGATAAGGGTTTAGTAATCAGAATATATAAAGGACACTTAGAATTTTACAATAAAAAAACAAATAACCCAATTTTAAAATGAGCAAAGGATTTGAACAGATGTTTCTCCAAAGAAAAAATACAAATGACCAATAATCCCATGCAAAGATGTTCAATGTCATTAATCACTAAGAAAATGAAAATCAAAACCACAATGAGACACCATTTCACACACACTAAGATGATTAGAATCTGTATCTTTCAAAACCATGAACTCAACTTTCATCTTAAGAAACTAGAAAATAAACAAATGAACCACAAAGTAAGCAGAAGAAAGGAAATGATAACAATCAGCTGAAATCAAAGATATAATAGAAGAAAGAAAACAATATAGAAAATGAATGCAAGATAAAACTGGTACTTTGAGGAGATTTAAAAAATTGATATAACTCTAGATAAACTAATCAGTTGAGAAAGAGAAAGAGAAACACAAATATCCAACATCAGGAATGAGAGAGGAGACATGAGTACACATTCTGCACTTATTTAAAGGATAATTAGGGAATATTTTGAACAACTATTTCACTAAAGTTTATATGAAAAGGTAAAAGTCCAGAATAGCCGACACAATATTGAAGAAATGGAACAAATTCCAAAGACTGACCTTTCCTGATTTCAGGACTTATAAAGCTACAGTAATCAATAAAATATAGTATTGGCAAAATAATAGACAAATAGATCAATGGAACAGAATAGAGAGCCCAGAAATAGAGTTACATAAGTATAATACTTAATCTTTGCCAGGAAGCAAAGGCAATACAATGGAATAAGTTTCAATACGTGGTGCTGAAACATCGAGGAATAAAATAAAATGAATCTAGACACAGACCTTACACCTTTCACAAAAATTGACTCAAATGGGTGATAGGTCTAAATATAAAACGCAAAACTGTGAAACTTCCAAAAGCTAACAACGTAGCAGATCTTGGATTTTGCAATATGGCTTTTAGATACACCACCAAAAGAACAATCTATGAAAGAGAAAAGTAAGTCAGACTTTATTAAAGCTAAAAAACTTCTGCCTGTGAAAGACACTGCTAAAAGAATTTTTTAAAAAAAGTACAGAGAGAATATCTTTGCAAAATACATATCTGATAAAGGATGGATACTGAAAATATACAAAGAACTCTTGAAATTCAGCAATAAGAAAACAAACAACCCAATTAAAAAATGGGCAAAGCATAAACAGACATCTTACCAAAGAAGATATGCAGATGGCAAATAAGCATATGAAGAAATGTCATGCATGTTATAAAAAGATGTTATGAAAATATGCTCAACATCATATGTCGACAGGGATTGCAATTTTTAAAAATGAGATACTACCTGTATACCTATTAGAATGGGTAGAATCCAAAAACAGTGTCCCAGAAAAAACTCTTGCATTGTTAAACAGTGTCCATAACAGCATTGTAGTGGTGAACACCACTGCAACAACAGTGACGACAACAAAAACCTGGAAACGCAAATGTCCGTCAGTAGCAGCAGAACTCAATACATGGAAGTATTGTCACCCAATGCAATATTATAGAGCAGTTTAAGCAAACGAAGTCTGGCCATAAGAAACAAGAGGGATGAATCATAGAAACAAAGCTGAGTCATAAAAGCAAGCAGGACTATTGTATGAAACAGTTTTTTTTTAATAAAGAAAATGTGAACAATATATTCCTCAGAGATGGTTCATAAGTTATAAAACAATTTTAAGAACCTGAGGGAAAACTAAATTTGAAAGTGGCTAATGGGTTCTCTGGGGGCCTGGGGTAGGAGGGAGGCAGCCTGCAGGTGCGCTTCATTGTTGTGTGACTGTGTTCTAGTTTTAAGTTAGGTGATGGTTTAATTAAAAAAAATAATAAATTATATATATTATATATATTGCAGACCTCACTTATGTTTTATATATCATAATATTTTGTATGTATCAAATTAACAATTCAAACATTTTAAAAAGGGTCTAAGCCAAGTTTGGGAAGCACTGTCCCAGGAAAGGACTATGATTTCATCTTTAAAAAAGTTCAGTATCAGTGTTAACAGGCCTCTCTCATGCCAGTAAAAAAATCCCCAACAAAGACCTCTCAGAAGGCTGAAATTTCACCAATATAACTCTTGATTAGATACTTTTGGTACTTGTAAAATGTACCCTTAGTTAACTGAATGAGTTGTGTTCTCAAAACGTTAGAAGTCATTTTCCAAAAATTATAGCTTTTGCTTTGGGAACACTGAGCTTTTAGCTGCTACTTCTAAATAGTACCATAAATAGCAGGGCCAGGCTCTGTCAAGGTAATTACTGTTGTGTGACAATGAATCATGTTGCCAACACATGGAGGGATGCTTATTGTTTTATTCTTTATGCATTCAGGTCATTTGAAAGTAATCTCAAATCCTTTGAGTCCAGGGGAGCAGGGCACATCCCTTAAAATCCCAGTAAACATTGTTATCAGACCCATGTGAAGAATGTTCCCACAGGCCCTGACACTTGTACAGATAAGAAGCTAGCTCTCTTTTAAAATCAATAGCTGTGTTTATATTTTGCATAGTTCATACCTGATATCAGCCCATGGCATCAGAATCTTAGTAAAGATGAGCAAAACAAAACAATTTTACTTCCTTAGCCGATTTTCCCATGAGGTGTTATTAAGGGGAGAATAGCCACAGCTACTAGTTTAAGAAGCCAAAATATACAATTTATTAAAAAAGACAGTGATGTAGAGACTTTACCTGTAATTTCCAATGTGTACCTTTCTTTTTTTAAAAAAAATAAGGATGTATTATACTATGTGTTCAAGCAAATAACAGTAGTAGAGAGTAGATTCATGTTCTTGGAAAGATCTGGAGGCAGAAAACACTTGCTCAGTACTTTATTTTTCTAGAGGTTTTCATATAACCTGGGGAACACTTCTAAGTCTAGTCAGGAAGAAATCTTAGATTTTATAAATAGTTTTCAGCACTTCATGAATTTGAGACAATAACTCTATTCATCAAATGCCACTTTCATTTTAAATCGACCTTCCTCAGCAGAGTCAGCATGGGATTTTGACCTGAAAAAAAGCTGAAAATATTTTACAAACTTTGAATGTGTGAAAGGTGGCAGAGCGAAAATCATCTTCATTGTCAACATCATGAAGCCCGGCTCCCATGGGCCTGGCACTAGGCTGAGTCCCTTGAGTACTTCTCCATTCAATCCTTGAACCACTATAAAGTCAGTGATACTATTGTCCCCAAATTACAGATGAAGTTTAGAGCCTTAGAGGTTAAAGGTTATACTGCTGAGTCCAGTGCTTTGGCCTCACCACAACTATAAAATATGAACAAACACAAAATGGGTATCTGTAAAGACAATAGGTACACTGAGACATGGAGAAATTTACCTCGTATCAGTCCTGTAAGTAGCACAGTTGACTCCTTCTAAGGAGATTAAAGGTCAAAGAATGGTTTGGAAGAATTGTCACTCTCTTCTGGGTTTCCTCTCTACATCTGCCCCTGAGGAGTCACTTGCCACTCAGCTCCATATAGAGAACCACTCAGGTTCTCATCAATCACTACCATCCCTTTATCGTTCCAGCCATTGGTTTACCAAACAATTCAACAAACTCATATTGAATTGCCACTCTACGTGAAAAATAAGTAGATAAACGAGGCAGGATGCCTACTCAGGTTGGAGAGAAGATGCTAGGTAAGCGATGCATTCAAATACAGTCTGGTGGTGTGGTGCTCTCTTCCTCCTGAACATGCTTAGTGTCCACCTGGGGCTTGTATATGCCTCGTGATAGATCTTAAGGTGATTACATTTTCAAGTGTGTGCATCTTTTATTCTCTTAGATGCTGAAAACTCCTTCATGTGTAAACAAGGTGATGCTTTTCTCCAGGGGGTGCTTCTCCAAAGCTAAGCATTTTCATAGACCTGACTAATGTGGCATTGTACTTGTAGATATTTATAGCGAAGTCTAGAAATGAAAAAAAATGTACTTCAAGGTTTAAAAAAGTATCAGCTGTTGATACTTGCAATACTTAAAAGAACTCTGTGTGACTAGAAGACAACACAAGTCTAAAATACCACATTAAAACAGAAAACTACATCAAATTGCACTAAATTATAAATCCCAACTAATGTAATAATTTTGCTGTATGTGTGGGAGAATCAATATTTTGGGCATTTCTGTTTCAAGAATTACTAAAATTATTTATGTAATATTTTATAAATTGGATGAGTTGAAGAATTTTCACTATTAGACACAGAAATTTCAGTTCCTTAAGAATCAACATTTCCATTGCCATGAAACTGTCCTCAAGAAATAATCACATATAGACATAAAATTTAAGTATAATCATGTTCCACATAGTATTATTTATAGAATACTAAAAAATGGGATAAAAATGAAATAACTAACAAGAGGAAAATGAACTATTATGCAGATATATAAATTGCTTTCATAAGATAGGTAACAACATGGGAAAATGTTAAGTTAAAAAGAAAAGATAAAGACTAGCAGACAATCATGATAATGATCTTGATTGTGTAATAATCTCTATGCACATGAGATGTCCTGCAGCAGCCATATTTATTTTCTGTGACTATGACCTATTACCCAATGAATTTAGGATTGAGATAGAAAGATCTCTGCTGGTTGCACGTGGAGCTGAGGGGAGACATAAATAGAGAAAGGGAGTGGTAAATACTTGGATTCCTGATGACTTCAAGTGCTGTATCCATGCCCTTACTGTTACCACTTCAATTCTCTCCCTTTCCACTTAAACTGATTTGGTTGCATTGAAAAATTACTCACATTACAATTAGATAAGCAAAGAAAATATAGATATTTTAATCTTGAAATTTTATCTTGTCTTCCTTACAGGATCCCCTGGGTAGTGGTAAAACTTTATTTTAGACATATCTAGTAAATGCAGTACAATTCAATAATTTAGAGTCTCCACAGATAGCTCATGACCATGGATGACTTAGTATTTTATGTTTTCTATTAGCTCCCTCTGAACTGCTCTTCTCCAAAAAAGTATCTGGGAATTTAGAAGGCTTCTATTAATTCAGTGTTCTTCTGACATCCATTGATGAAATATGTAGCTAGCATAGCTGGAGGTTTGTTCTTTCACGGCTTTAAGTTAACCTGATAAGCTCCGTCTACTGACCCATCCCTTCCTCAGCCTTGTTTTTGCTGTGGGCCCCTGAAATTTGGCTGTTTTATATTCTAGAAATACATTCTTCAACTTCAGTGTCTCTTTGTCTTAAAGGTGGGATCTCCTCCAGAAATATCTATAAGGGCATTCAGGAGATTCTGGGATCCTATTCAAGCCATATAAAAACTCAGGCCCACTCCATGTCTGTCTCAGTAGCTGGTAGGGATTACCTATAGGACAGACGATTTTTCCTACATTCCAAATGGGAAGTGAGCCATGGCCTCTGCCTTTCATCTCCCCTCTACTGCCTCTTCCTGGACTTTGCCCAGAGAGAATGCACAACCTTGTGTCTCCCTGTAAACTTGCTTCCCTTTTTCTGGTGTTTTCTTGCAATGACTTGACTCCTGTATATTAGATAATGACCTGAGCTTTGTCACTGGAGAGAGACAAAGGATTCAGAAAGATGTTCTGACAGATCTTTACAGATTCATTGCCCTGTGATTCCACAAAGGCTACATCTGGGGGAAAGCAGGAGGAAGGGGGAAGCTAGCTTTCAACATTTGCTTTTATCTTTTCCACAGTTTTTCCTGAACAAATCTGATCAATCTTCTAACTCAGAAAAACTTTTACATGCTTTTCTTGGTTTCTTTTGCTGGTCATGTCACATTAGGCAGGTTGTTTAACCCCTCATATGTAAGATGATGATTATAATAGTCATATTTCTAAGTGTTGTTGTAAGGTTTGCCCAGAAATAGAAAAGCCTTCAAAACCCCTAAGGACTCCAGCCCCAATGAGTAACAGTCAGGGCTTCTTACCAAACCTCAACCTGGACCTTGGAGGAGTTCTCCACTTCCCTTTCTTCGTTAGTGTCTTAGGTAGTCCTCCCAGATCAAGAGGTCAAGTACAGTGAGATAGGAGGGTTAAAATGGATTGATCAGTGTCCTGAGAAGCATAAGTATTAGGAAGAGAGAATAGTTTTAATTGTAACACCGTGATTGATGTTCCTCTTGATATTCTGACTGATTCTATGAGCTTGGGCAGGTCACTCACTTGGCAACTCTGAACTTCAGTTTCTCAAGTACAAACCGTAACCCTGCTCTTCCTGGGAGGATCATTGGAAGTGAATAAACAGTTTTCAGGAAAATAAGCACCTAAATGGTGAGTTACCATGTGAGACAAAAACCAATTACACTAATAAGTAGAAAAATGCCCATTAAAACAACATAGTATGCCTCAGGTAAGCAAAGATTTTGAAGCATGACAATATGAAATATTAGTCAAATATGGATAGATAGGAATTTACAATCATGATTAGAGAGAGTTTCGTTGATATAATTACTATAGAGATAGATTTGTTTACATGTATTGAGTAAATTTGAAAACATATTCACCTTACAATTTAGTAATTCCACTTTATGTGCACTCTAGAAATATGTTTTGCATGAGCATAAGGAAACATGTACAAACATATTTATTTAAGTACTTCTCATACTAATAAAAATGTGAAACCCAAAATATACATCAAAGGGGGTAGATAAATATTCATACAACTGAATACTACATAACAGTTAGTAGGAATTAATGAAATTATATACGTATTATAGGTATTTTATATATATATACACACACACACACACATATATATATATATTAGGTATTATAATACCTATAAAATAATGGATTTTGACATGGATGTAATTTAAAAACCTAAGGTTATTATTTAGTTATATGCACCCATTGTTATTTATGTAAATTGGAAATACTCTTTTACACAAAACAATAGTATCTATTCTATATATACACATAGATATGTACTAGATCTATGAGGGCTGTCCAGAAAGTATCCAGCCATGTAATATAAAAAATTGAGGCATTTATGGCTGGACTTTTTCCAGACAGTTCTTGTATATCTATCTATCTATCTATCAATCAATCTATCTATCTATCTATCTATCTATCTATCTATCTCAAATAGACTGCTACTATACATACAAATGAAGTGATAACGGTAATGGCTGCCTCTTCAGAGTAGGAGGGAAAATGAGGTTGGAAATGGGGGTAAAGGAGATTTCACATACATTATAATGTTTTATTCCTTCAATAAGAAAGAAAAGCAAATATGAGCAAATGTTAACAGTTCTTAATTCTGTACAGGGTACCTTTTCAATTTTCTTAAAATAAAGATTATCATTATTGACTCAGATGTAGTTGTCATCATTACTGTGACTTCAGATTTTTGATATTAAAGAAAAATAATGAAAGTAAACCCAGAATTTACATAACTAATCCATAAAAGTAATTTAAATTTAATTTCCAAGTCTTCCTGCTATCTGACCTTCCTGCTATCTGACAAGAAGAAAGGAATAGGTGAAGGTGGGAGCACTGGGATGTCCCACATGCCAACTAAGAAGACAGGACAAATTTTCCCCCACGCATCTTTTACAGACTTAAAACAGCTTATTTTGTTTCTTTGTGATGTCTTTCCCCCTCTTCTTTCTCTTTCAAGACCACTGTGGGTGTTCACGTTAAGCTGATCCTATCTGTATGAAAATATTGAGGGTGGGAGGGATGGACTACGGTCGGCCTTGACATTCCACATATTCCCAGAGGTAGACTGGGAAGCACCACCCCCTACCTGCCCACCCCAGCTAAACAGACCTCATATTTATTTTCTTAGCGCGCTGTGTGATCCTTGGTTTGCAAGGTTATCATCCATTCTGTGAACAATATCAGCAGTGTTTGAACAGTGCAGCTTTGAAGTTTGGCATTAAATTTAAAAAAAATTTAAAAAAAATTGAGGCCAAGCACAATAGAAAAATAGCCTTTTCAACAGGTTGGTCATCATCCTTATTAGGCTGTGTGGTTTTCCAAAGTGAATTTTGGAAAAATCTGAAGTTGTTAGCATTTATTTTTAAAAGAAATCATTATCCAAAGCTGGTATTTTAGAATGTATAACACATTACCGACTAATCGCAACAAACCAGTTTCCCCCAATAGGACATTAGAGAAGCTTGATAATTTAGATTTCTGGTTGTCGAGTTCAGGTTTTGAGGTAATTAAGGAGAATTTTAAAAGAGTAAAATGATAATCTTAGAAAGATTTGTTCTAAACTACATCCTAGAAAGAAAATATTGCTGCTAAAATGATGAAGAATCGGTATTTTAATACATATTACAACACTAAGAGCTAAGATGATTTGATGAGAAATGCCCTAAGTTTCTTAATACATAGTTGATGAAAAAATTTTGAGAAGACATAGAATGAACGAAAATTAGTAAACAATATGAGAAAATTTTAACCGTACAACTAGTGCAAAAAAGAATGCAAACTAAAATAATAAGAAACTGCTACTCGATAGGTTTGGAATTAACAATTTAAAAAAATTAAAAGATTATTCTCTGTTAGGTGGGTGCCACAAAAATCACCATTTTCATAGATTACTTGAACCTTTGGGATAGTGATTTGGCAAATAACTATATAGAGACTGAAAAAATACTCATAACTTTTAATTTAAATACTAACATCAGAATATTTTATTGTTGTTCTTTTTTATTATTAAATTTATTGGGGTGACATTGGCTAGTAAAAATTACATAGGTTCCAAGTGTACAATTCTACAATACATCATCTATTTGTTTTGTTATGTGTTCATCACCCAGAGTCAGTTCTCTTTCCATCACCACATATTTGAGACCCTGTCCTTTCTCTCCAACCTCCCTCCCCCAATACCCTCAGATAACCACTCACCACTAAACTATCGATTGTGTCCATGAGTTTTTGATTCTTTGTTGCTTTCAACTTTGTGTTCCATATATGAGTGAAATCATATGGTTTTCGGTTTTTTTCTGTCTGACTTATTTTGCTTTGCATGATGGTGTCAAGGTCCATCCATATTGTCATAAATGGCCCTATTTCATCTTTTCTTATGGCTGAGTAATATTTCATTGTGTATATGTACCACAGCTTCTTTAGCCAGTCGTCTAACAAAGGACACTTTGGTTGTTTCCATGCCTTTGCCACCATGAGTAGTGTGCTGTGATGAACACTGGGGAACATATATCTTTGCAGACCAAGGTTTTCAAATTTTTTCGGTAGATACCCAGAAGTGGAATTGCCAGGTTATATGGTAACTCTATTCTTAGTTTCTAGAGGAACCTCCACACTGACCCCCATAGCGTTTGTACCAGTTTGCACTCCCACCAGCAGTGTGCCAGAGTTCCTTTTTCTCCACACCCTCTCCAGCACGTGTTATTCCTTGTCTTGTTGATAACAGCCATTCTCACAGGTGTGAGGTGGTATCTCATTGTGGTTTTGATTTGCATTTCCCTAATAGTTCGTGAAGTTGAGCAAAAAATCACTTATAACTTTAAGCTCAGTAATTAGCTTGCATAAAGCTCTATTCATGCAGACATTTATCAGATATAACTTACTATAGTTAAAAACTGGGAGCTTAGGCTAAATAAAAGTTGGTAATAATCAATTTGGATTGTTAAGTGATCTTAGGTGATAAGATGGTCTACTATTTAGCCATTAAAATCATATACAATAAAAACTAGGTAATTAAATAAAAATCATAATAAAATAATAGGTACAAAAATTAGATTCATATTTGGATATCTAAAATTGCAACAACTTAGATCAAAAGAAATTTTTAAAAAATCAAAAAATTTAGGCATAGAAATAACAATAGAAGGAAACCTCGGAGAAAATAAAAATGAGCTCGCACTGAGAAGGTCGAAAGCTCTGGCCTGCCCTTGTCAGGTGATGATACCTGGCACAGATCAAGATGGAGCCAGCTGCTAAGTTAACAGGGAACAGCATTTCTCCCCAGGCCATGCTGCAGCTGTAAATTGTCATAATGCTTCCCTCCTTTGAGAAGCTCTTACTCTCTTACTCACTGAAAAATCTCATTTTCTGATGTCTAAGGTGTCAAAAAGTTTGCTCTTTGAAATCGTAAGATTAAAAATAAGGCACCCCACTCTTGCCGGGAGGATTTCAGTCTTTTGACACAGAGAAACCGCCTTGATTTCCAACCCTTGTGCAAAGCTTCAGATAAGGGATTTCTGGACGCCTCATTCCACATCTTTCTTAACTTTGTAGTTTCCATGGAGAAAGGACTCTGGGTCCACTTTGTAGTCCCGAGTTCCTGTTGGCTCTTTAATCCACAGCTCTGCTTTGCTTTCGGCCTATCAAAGCCATGCTTCTCTTAAATCAGTAACACCATTTCTTTCTTTGGTGAGACACCCCATGGTTCCTCTGGCTTGTGGTCTCCCTTACTGCAAAAAAAGTAAATGAATGCAATTTTCTAGAATAGAGCTTTCCCTGCTAGTGGCCTTATGATTGGGCTAGAACACATTGAAATTGTAATAGGGACTGTCTTTGTGTGATAGGATTTTCTTATGTGTACGAGTATTGTACTTTTCCAAATATTTTTCCATGAAAAACTATTTAATAATGTAGAAAAGTTAGGCACTGTAATTTTGAAGAAAATTAATCATATAAGTCTTACATTATACAAACATGTCACAATAGTAACCATAATTATATCTGGATGGTAAAATTATAGGTGATTTATTTTTCCTTTCTTGAGCTTTTCTGCTTTTTTTTCTCTTAAATCATTGTAATAAAAGCATGTTACTTTTTAAATTAGAAATGCCAGTAGTTACTATTTAAAAACTGACAAAAATTCCGCTTGTTAACAAAATAAAAGCTATGTTTCTTGATAATTATATTGCAGCGTGGGAGACAAAGGATAAATTCAGGGCCTGGTCAGAGGAAGAAGAAAAACGTGGTCCTTCCTCCAATCAGATAGTGGTAGCTATCTCCATCACCTCTGACAAGCAAGGTTGCCCTCCTTCCTCATTTCCCTTTAGGCTCCAGGGACCCAGAAGTTACAGTTCTGTTTATACCATTTGGAAACACAATTTATTTTAGGGTTTTAGCAAGAAAAGGTTGGAAGCCTTTGACTTACGAATAAAATATAATTTGCTTTCCAACTCTTTTCAATGTTTTAATGATTGACATGCTTGGTTTGATAACTACAGCTTAAGAGAGGTCATTCTAGTGCCTTGAACTCAAACCAGAAATGAACATTTCAGAAATGTAATTGTCATACTCACCGTGTGGCTTTTTTCAAGTTCATCTCATGGCACTATGCAGTGCTTCTGAGCTCGTTTGACATCCTCAGTTAAAATAAAATGCTATGGGGAGGAAGGGGGTAAAGGAAAAAAATTAATAATTATGGTAAGATTTATAGAACTTAAAATTTTCCATTTTAATCACTTTAAGTTTAAAGATTAATGGCATTTATTACATTCACAATGTTGTGCAACCATCACGACTATGTGTTTCCAAAACCATTTTAGCAACCCCAACAGAAAATCTGCTAAACAGTAACTCCCCATTTGCTTTCTCCCCAAAGCCTTGGTGACTTCTAATTTATCTGCTGTTTCTATGCATTTGCCTATTCTAGACATTTCATATAAGGACAGTATTAGTCTTTTTATGTCTGGCTTATTTCACTCAGCATTGTCTTCAAGTTTCATCCATGTTGTAGCACATGTCACTGCTTCATTTCTTTCCATTGTTGGATAGTATTCCATAGTATGTATATGAGGGCTGTCCGGAAAGTATCCAGCCATGTAATATGATAAATAGAGGCATTTATAGCTGGATACTTTCCAGACAGCCCTCATATACTTCATTTTGTTTATCCATTCATCTATTGGTAGACACTTGTTGTTTCCACCTTTTGGCTGTTGTGAAAATGCTGCTATGAACATCGGCATACAAGTATATAAATCCATGTTTTAATTCTTTTGGAACTATTCCTAGGGGTATTATAGGGTAATCTTGTAATTCTACATTTAACTGTTTGAAAAACTGCCATACTGTTTTTCACAGTGGCTGTACCATTTTACATTCCATCAGCAATGTATGAGGCCTCCAATTTAGGAATGGAGTTAAATTTGAGACTTGATTTCTAACCCCAGTTCTTCTAAGGATTTGGCTTATTTAACAAACATTACTCTGTGTGGCATATCATTTGTTAGTACAGTTCTTGTTTTTCTTTTTCTTCTATTGAATTACAAAAGTCAACTGAGGACAGATAAGAGATTAATTACTCACTCGCCTTGGTATCTATTGTTGTAGATGACCCTTGAGTTATTAATCTGGTATTTCATTAGCTAAAATCTTTTGGTTGGATTTCAAGATGAACCTTCCTCATGCCCAATTCAAAATTTACAAAAAGGATAACAAAGATATATATATAATATATTACCATCTATTGTTATAAATTACATATTCTATAATCATATATTAAATATATTACATATTATATAGCTATACTATATGAAATATAATTGTGCTCTTATTATATTGCATTGTAATAAAAATCACCTAGAAATGAAGGTGATTTTTGTACATGTAATGAGATACTGTTATGCTATTCTCTTGGAAAAATAACTTAGAAAAAATTCCCACTTTTATCATATATATGTATATATGTATTTTTATGTGCAATAATATTCTATTTATTAACATTTAAAAGAGTAAAAATAATGATGTAAGTTGGTTAAATAACATATATACATATTGAAATCTTAGTGTGTGGGTGTGACAGTCCTCTTCCAAAATAAGTGTTTGACTCTATTAGGAAAGAAGGTTGGTATGGATCAGTAAGGCATATACAAAGAGATGCAAATATATTATCAAGGGTTATGATACATGATGGGTACAAATATACTCACGTTATTTTTTTCTTCTTTATATTCTAAAATATTCTGTAAAATATTAGTTGAAAAAATGAAATACAGTATCACTTACTTGTGAACCTTCTACCCAGCATGTACTTCAAACTCTAATAGTTTGCCAGAACTTTTGGATTATTGTCACGTGGATATCCTTCTGTAAATTTTTGCACCTTTTGTTTTCTCTTTATATTTAAACACTTTTAGCCTCTCATTTCATTTTCTAGCTTATTATATGAACAGTGATATAAACCAACACTATCTTGTTCTTATCTTTAACAAGAATATGTCCACTATCCCTTGCTATTAGTGGTAACACTTGTTTGCAGTTTCATAGAGGAAATGTGTATATATATATATCCATGGCTGGACATATATGGACTGTCCAGAAATTATTCAGCCATGTAATGTGAAAAATTACATTGTCCGAAATCTCCCCCTGTCCAGATTTACTGTCCTCCTGTTCCCTCTGCCCCGAGACCTGAAGACACTACATCTGCAGGTCCCCAGGCCCTCTGGCTCCTGGCTAGGTTAGGTCAGTGGGGAACCAGTGACCAAAATCACAGAAAGAAGGGTGAAGACAAGTTTATTTCTTTGGCTCTCACTGAGCAGTTGCCTCAGGCTGGCTGGGACCTTCACAGAAAAGTCGTTCTTGAAGAGTTCTATGCTAGGCAGTTCTCTTTCTTTCTGGCTGCTAGTCTCTGTCTGTCTGTCTCAGTGTCTCTCTCCCTCTCCCTCTCCCTCTCCCTCTCCCTCTCCCTCTCCCTTTCCCTGTCTCTCTCTGCCTCTCTCCCACTAGACCCAGGTTCCCACATGTTTGCTTTGTGGTTCTCCTACTTTTGTAACGAGGTCCTCCTTTGTAAATAAACTCTTCCTCAATAAGTTTAATATGACTGTTCATTGTCAGGACCCTGAATGATACAAGGAAGAAAAGAATTTTGGAGTTGCTGCGTCTTTAAATAAAGCTCGACCTGGAAAAACTAGCAATTTTCTCTCTTGGGTTGTGACAATTCTGGGTGACAACACTATTTATTTGAATAGGTGTCATGAAATTCTCAAAATGGTTTCAACTGTAATTTAAACCTAAAAACTTGACATTTAGTCTTTATAACAGGTGGATGTGAAGGAGTGTGATTGTTAGAATCAGTGGCTCAGTCAGTTTTGAGTTGATAATTGGCCCTTAAAAGAGGCCCATGTCAGGGAGCTGGGCGTGAGGCCAAGGACTGTCAAACATACATGCCCAAGGATGAGGCAATGGAAGACCATAGAAAATACTGAATATTGTGAGTTACAGAATAGATGCTTTGCCTAAAGGCATTCAAATTCAAATGAATTTTAAAAACTGCAAAACTAAGCTATAATTTTTTGGGATGCAAGCACAGGTGTAATTTTTTGGATGTGAGCACAACTGCAATGACAAGTGAGGACATGTTTACCCGTAATTGTGCATCAAGCACATGACTATGTCTGGGGTGGGGGGAGAGGAGAGAATATTGTCATTAAGATAGGACACAAGGGTTATTACGGGGGAGCTGTATTAGTTTGCTAGGGCGGCCAAAAACAAAATACCACGACTGGGTGGTTTAAACAAGAGAAATTTATTTTCTTATAGTTCTGGAGGCTGAAAGTCCAAGATCAAAGTTTGATTTCTCTGAGGCCTCTCTTGTTGGCTGCAGGTGGCCGTCTTCTCACTCTGTCCTCACGTCTTTCCTCTGTGCATGTACATGTCTAGCATCTCTCTATATACATCCAAACGTTCTCTTCTTGTAAGGATGCCAGTCATATTAAATTAGGGCTCACCCTCATGACATACTTTAATTACCCCTTTAAAAAGTCTAATCTCCAAATTCAGTCACATTCTGAGGTACTAGTGGTTAGGGCTTCAACATAAGAATTTGGAGGGGAAGGGAGACAGTTCAGCTCATAACAGGTACTGATGATTTACTTTTTGACCTGGAAGATGGTTTCACAAGTATTTAATTTATAATGATTTATTAAGCTATATATTTATTTGTTCAAATTTTTATGATTTTTATGTTATATTTCACAACTTCTAAAAGTTAAACAAATCAGTATACCACGCTTTCCAAAAGAACAGTTCTGGGTCACCCTTTCAGATTCTTTGTATAATAACATTTATTTCTAAGAAGTCCATCAAAAACAAAGTATATATAAGATGAGGTAATTCATCTTAGCACTGCTTTTTCTTCTCTTCTGTAGAATGTTACACTACAGAGTATTTTAGCATGCTTGTTCAGAAACCTATACATAAATACTTCATCTGATTTTACATTTGGCTTCTTCTGAATATTAAAACTCTCTCTCTCTCTCTCTCTCTCCTCTCTCTCTCTCTCCTCTCTCTCTCTCTCCTCTCTCTCCCTCTCTCTCTCTCTCTCTTTCTCTGTACGTGTGTGTTTAATACAAACTCTGGTATATGTATAATCCCCACTCACTCAGACCTGCAGGCATGAGAAAGACTGCTCTCCTATAAATTTATGCTTGAATCTGTCTATTGGGTTGTGGATGACCTTGTAGAACTGATGGCTTTGGTAATGAAGCTGCTCTATTAAAGGAGAACAGCATTTCTAAAAGGAGCAGTATATTACAATTCAGAAAAAGGTGAGGTGTTTTGTTTTTCCATGCTCACCAAGGAAAAAGAATGTTCATCACAAAGCAGAAGGTTATTATGGTGTGTTGATTTCCACATGCTGCCATTGAGATAACCTAAAATGTAATTGGATTTTGCATTATCTGTTCTTAGTGGGAAGAATCAAAAACTTGGTTGTGTTGTATTATTTGAAAGGTACCAAAAAGCCTTTCTCCCCCTAGGAGAGCTTACTTCTCAGCCTGCTACAGATAAGAGGTTCCCAACATTCCAGTTATTTGTCTGTTCCTTCGTTAGCAACATGCCACAGAATGAATGGAAGATAATAAGGAAGCAGTTGCTATCCTATGGAGCTCCTCCTCCAGTGAGAGAATTAAGTACTGTAACATAACACAGTGAAGCAATAATAGAGGTCTGTATGGGGAATATAGAAACAGAAGGGGTACCCAACTCTGTTTGAAGGTTCTAGGAATTCTTCTCAGAAGTGCCTCTATGTTTCAATGTAAATGTAGATTAAATGTTAATCAGGCTACAAGTAATAATGCCCCAAGGAACCGCATGAAGAAGTCACAGGGGCATTAGCCATCTCAGGGTGTACAACCATGGACATTTCCATGTTCCAAAGACAAAGATAGAAAATGTGGTTGGAAAGGTGAGAGAAAGATAAAAACTTGTCTTTTATGTTAAGAGGGATGATGCCATATTTCTTTAAGGTGCATTAATCTGGCTGCTGCATGGAGGATGGGCTTGAAGGAAAAAGCAAGATGGCAGAATGAACAGTTAGGTGAGATGATAAGAGTCTAAACTAAGTGGGGTAGTGAGAGAGACAAAGAGAGAAGCACAGACTTGCAAACTTGGCAGGGCTTGTGAGTGATTAGACGTCAAGGTGATGGAAGAACCAGAGATAAGTAGACTCTGCATGTTCTAGTTTTGATGGCTTTATGAATGACAGTGGCACTGAGAGATAGGGACTATAGAAAGGTTTGGGGGCAAGGTTGATCATGTAGTTTGTGACCAAGTAGTTAGCTGTATATCCAGGAGAAATTCAAGGTAAGAAGCTTCACTGCCAGTAAAAATTCAGAAGTCGTTGTCACACTGGTGCTATTTGAAATAGGGCATAGATGAGATCACCCTCACAAAACTGCTGTGTAGAGCACGAGCAGTGAACAAGAGTGGAATCCTAAGGAATGCACAGTTCGAAGGGCAGGCAGAGGAAGGTAATCCCAAGGCAGGTGGGGGGAAAGGGAAGAACTAAATAGAAGAGGTAGAAAAGAAGAAAGGCAAGTCAAATGCAGTGAAAGCCAAGAAAGAGAGTTTCAAGAAGGAGGGAGCAATCAATATTGCCAAAATAGTGTGCTAATTAAATACAAAATAACTAAGAAATACCTATTGGATTTGACAATTAGGAGATTATTTATGACTGTAACTGAAGTAGCTCCAGCAAACTGGTAGGGGCAGAAGTCCAATTACCATCAATTGTGTAGTAAACGGGAGATTGACCTAAGCTACAGTTGGACCACTTTTTTGAGCCGGTCTATTACAGCAAAGTACCATGAAATGGAGGGCTTGAAACTATAGATATTTACTCTCTCACTGTTCTGGAGGCCAGAACTCTGAAATCAAGATGTCAGGAAGGCCATGCTCCCTCAGACTCCAAATAGAATCCTCCCTTTCTTCTCCCTAGCTTCCGGTGGTGGCTGCCATTCCCTACTGATCGTTGACTGTGTGTGCGCGCGTGCGTGTGTGTGTGTGTGTGTCTTCACATGGCATTCTTCTCTGAGTGTGTGTCTTTGCCAGATTTCCTTCTTGTTGTAAGGATACCACCATGTTGGATTAGGACTCACTCTAATAATCTCATCTTAATTTGATTCCATTTGCAAAGACCTTATTTCCAAATAAGGCGACGTTCACAGGAACTAGAGGTTAGGACATCAACATTTTTTGTGTGTGGGACACAATTTAACCCCTAACACAGGGGTCGAGCTTGAGAAAAAGTATTTCATCCTCTGAGATTGGAGAAAAGGATGTAAGATGGGGATGCTATAACAAGCCTGAAGGTAAAGAGGACAGGAAGTGGAAACAGCTCACGCCTAGTGTCCTCAATTGTCATAACCGGAGAGTAAGTTGGGGCAGAACTGGGCAATGGACTTGAGGAAGGTGGCAAAGATCTAAGAAACTTACGAAAGGGAACAGACAAGGTGAATGACTCAAGACAAGTGAAAAGATGGATGGATGGTGGTAGCCAGGGCTCCCCCGCGGAAGGGAAGGGAAGAAGGGAAGAGTGTTCACATCGGATAAAAGGTCCAGGAAGACCAGCGCAAGGGAGTGGGAGAGGCCTGCAGCGGGGAGCCGGCTGGAACCAGTGATGGGCTGGTGGGAGCGGTCAGCTAGTGTTGCTCCCCAACTGAGAGGTGGGGGTGCAGCTGGAAGGAAACGGCTGCATGGAGCTCAATTCCGACACCTGCTGGAATGGACTCGTTGGTCCTTAAAAAATGTAGTCGACACCGGGTGAAGACAAAAACGTAATTCTTCTGCCTTACAGTTTGCCAAGACTTTTCACATTTACTCTTTTATTTAAAAACAAGAACCATGGCACATACTAACGACTATAAAATTTAATACATGGAGAGGCCCCAAATAAGCTTGTTCCTTGTGGACTCACATATTTTGTCGAAACAAAGCACGCAACCAGTCAGGCCTGCGACAACTCAGGGAACTCCAGCCAGAAAATGAAGCCTAAGACAGGTCCATGTAACCGAGAGGCAGAGGGACGGAGAACGCTGGCTGACAGGAGTTACAAGGGACAGGAGAAAAGAGCTTAGACTCTGGAGTCAGGCTCACTCTGTTGGATTTCTGGTGTTTTTGTTTTGTTTTATTTTTTGTTTTGTCTGTGTGTGTGACTATAGAGCAAACTGTCATTCTCAGTCTCAAAGCCTCCAAAATGATGACCAGGATGGCCGACTGTCCCCTGGGAGACGTGTGTCAGATTGACCAGCATGGAGCTTTTTAAAAAGTTGATTTTGAGTACTTTTAGACAGGGTAATGCCCACTGGTTATTAAAAAAGAAAAAGAAAAAGGAAGGGGGAAATACCTAGTTGCTATGAAATGACTGAAACTGCCTGATGTGGAAGTGACCACATTAACTTCTCCAGCATCTGGCAGAAATGGAGGCTAAGAAGCAGGTTAGGTCCAACGACAGAAGGTTACATAGAATTACATTTCTTACACACTTCAGTTTGGAGCCCGTAAAATGAAGTCCCCCTATGCTAGTTCTATTAACTAGTACCATGAAGGAAATGGGTTTTCCAGCTCCTTAGGAAGTTCTAATTGTGGGTACAGTACTGTAGCTTTGTTATTCTTACTACTTGCTGTAACCAAGTCTGTTTCTGTTTTTGCATTCAACTATCTTTCCCCTCCTCTGCCATTGGTACAATGGCATTTGATTGGGTCACTGCGAGTGATTGCAACTTATGGCAATGAATGTTACCTAAAGAAGGGGGAGGAAAGAGAATGAGATCGATTTTCCAAAATCTATTCCTAATCGTCAATAAAAAAGGGAAAAGCTTCTTTAAATACCAAGGAAAACTGTTCCCTGTTAAAGCCATCAAAGGCCGGTGGTATGGCCATTCTTTAGTCCCCAGGTGGACGAACTCCCTTTAAATTCCCCTGAAAAACTGCCGAAGTCTTTCGGCACAGTAGACAGTGACGCGGCTGTATCAGAAAGCGGTAGAATGGAGTAATGAAGACTTTCAAAGCCAGACGGAGCCGTGGGAAGTCTCTGAGCTGAAGGAGTTCGTCCTGTGTGGAAACGAAGGTGACCACCGGGACCTCGGAGGGCGGCCAAGTAGTCCTCCCCCTTCCCATCCGCTGGCCGCAGGCCCCGCAGCGAGCGCAGGAGACGCGCTCCCGGACCCGGAGGGACCCTGGTGGGCTGCCCGGGCGGGACCCTGGTGGGCTGACCCTGGTGGACTGACCCTGGTGGGCTGCCCGGGCGGGACCCTGGTGGGCTGACCCTGGTGGGCTGCCCGGGCGGGACCCTGGTGGGCTGACCCTGGTGGGCTGCCCGGTAAACGGCTGCTCCTTGGGGCCGGCGATTCCTACTGCGCGGAACGCTAGTCCCTGCCGCCCTGTTCTCGGACAGTTATGGGAAATGCCGCTTGTTCTCCTATCACCTTTTTAGAGACCCACAGCACAGACTTGCACAGCAGTGTGTCCGGCGCAGCCCTCACTGAGTCGTCGTCGTTCAGCGTTTCCCGTTTGGGCGGGGACCACGTGAAAGTGGTCCCTCAGACACGCACCTCGGGACACGCGACGTGAGGAGTGCTTTCAAGTGGTTCACGCTGAACTGTAAAGCACTGAAAGGCTGTTTTATAGCCTATTTTCATATAAATTATTTAAATCTAAATTAGGCTCTCTTAGGCTAATATAAAAAATTACCCTAGGCGTCTTTATCTTGCTGGAGACGATTGGGTGAACCCGGATGCCAAAGGAGATTGGCTGAGTTTTAAACATTGTCTGCATGAACTACACAAAGTCATTATTGACTAGTGACCATACGCAGACACTTATAGGACACTTCTGAGTGCTTATATGACTTTAAACTGTAATTACTTTGTATAAACACTGCCAATTCTTAACGTTTTTCTAGGATAGAGTTGAACCCCTTGTAAATACACACTACACCATTTTGGCACGACTAACATACAAATAAATAACTTATTGTACATATGTTTATTTTCTATTTGATTCTAATCATGAAATCCTGTAATCCTTACTATAAAGAACAATGTGTGACCTGGAATCCTAATTCTCTTGACAGGTATTACAACAATGTGGTGCCCTAGCAACTAGAGAATTTCTTCTTGAGATGATCTGGAACTTCACAGTGGACAGGATGTTTCTAGGGCCACTAAGTGGAGGCCAGATGCAAATCTGGGTCCCCTAAAGAGTCAGTCTTCTCATAGGAACCCCCAAGGGGCCTGAAGCCTGTACTGAACATACACAGTCCTCTTGGGGCTACCCATAGAGGCATGGAGACAGGCCTGTGGGGTCTAAAGCATATGTAATTTGGGGATCTATCTTTAAGAAAATAAGTGCAAAATTACAAATTCATATATTAATGCAAAAGTGAATTTAAAAGAATTTTAGAATTTTCTTTAACATTTTTTAGAAAAGGAACTACTGCAAAATATACATTTTATCTTATTTTATTTTATATGTGGGTAGCTCCCTGGCTGGGAATCAAACCCAGACTGCAACGTTTACAGCACCGAAGCCTTAGCCACTATATCACCAGGGAACTCCCCAAACTATACATTTTAAAAGCTGATAAACAGCACAGACATAAAAGATAAAGAAAAAATAATGTATCTTCATTATTTGTTTGACAAACTTCTAAGTATATTTTTCTGTGTTTTCTTTGGTCACCTTTTTGTAGGATAATGATTTTGTAATATGTTTTTAGTAGGGAAAATAGGAAAAATGTTCTTTCAATCTTTCCTTTAGCTGATAGTTTAGAAAGGTCTCCACAGACAGGTTCCTGGTTCTGAATATTTCAAACTTTATTGTTCCTGCACTTTCTCTGCCTTTCTGAGGGTCGCAGGTCACCTCCATAATAGGATAACTACCTCTGGCCCTGTACCTTCATGTCTCCATTGTCACTTCGTCAACACAGTGCGCAGCAGGAATGTGCCCAGGAGTATTCTTCCCCCAGGACACCTAGTAATAATGTAACCGTAAATGGACAGAATTGTAAACGATATCCTACTTGTCCTAAACCAAACGTAGTTCCTATCAATTTCCCATTAGCTGGATCCTCAAAATTCCAGTGACCACTCCAAAGCCTTTGACAAGAAGGAAGTGATGGAGGGCATGTCAGAGTGGAAAGGGGTATTGATCTGAAGCAATTGCAGTCAAAATAATTTAATTTTGTAAGTGTTACAAAACAAATGACCAATTGAATGCGTACATTGCTAAGATCTCCCAGGACCTTGGAAAGGGCCAGTGGGAGTGCGGGGGACTGTAGCTGAAGCTTTATTAACTTCCCAGGGACTCCACCTCAGCACCCACACAATCTCAGTTCTAATGCAAATAAGAAATATTTCACTAAGCTTCTAAGAAGTGACCTGAGACAGAATCCTGTATACAGAATTCTACTCTATAGTTGATGGTGACATAAGGATAGCTGATTTTTATTTCAAGCCATCATTTCCTTTCATTAACAGTGGATTTTAAAAGAGTATGATTCTTAACTGATATTTTCATGTGCTTTACCTTTTGAAAAAAGAGATAAAGATATGCACCCTCCATCACCATCATCCCAAAACTGTGTTCTTGGATCTAAAAAAAATCCTCATGTGAAGCAGATAATAGTACTAATGGGGGCATTTCAAAGTGGAACCATTTGCACCAAATGCTTCACACACTAATGAAATATCTGTCATCACACTATTTTCATCGACAGGTTTCAAAACACTTGGAGAATGGATTATGAAATGACGTGTAGGCTGAAAAATATGCCATTTGAAAGGACCTTTTTACATTTCTGCAAACACTGTACTGATTAAAACTAAAGGAAGAAAAGTTTTGCAAGTCTAAATTGCAGCTGCAAGGTTTCAGCAATTTATCTTTTTGTTTTGCTCATCATGTTGCTCTCTTTTTCTTTTTGCTGAGAGCATGCATGAAATGACAATACAAAAATTGAATTCTTTTATCCTTGAATTTAACAAGAAGACAAAGCCATAATGTTGTTCAAACACTTAATCAGTCATGCAAAACTCCTAAGAAATTTTAATGACTTACAAAAATATTGAAAGGAAACCAGAAAACTTAATTTAAAATTGCACATATGTTCAGTAAATATTTGTCGATTTATGTTCTAAAAATAAAAGTGATTTTGAGGATTATATTTTTGCAGTAGTCTTTGAAGTAATGTTATATATAGAAACAAATATAAGGAAACATCCTCTTATTTTTAGATATTTTGGAATTAACAGTATTTCACGAAGTACCTTCATTTGGCAATATTGAATGGCATGCAAATTTATTTATTCTATCTCCATCACACGTAAGTTTGAAATTTATTATGGTTAAATCTTTTAAGAGATTGAATGTTTAAGATAATCAATTTATAACTGACTCTAATTCACCAATTTGCTGTCACTGCATTTTGCAAACAAATATTGAGTCACTCACTACTTGATAAGCCCATATTAGAATATGACATAAAAGGGTATGAAGAATATTTTTAAAATTGTGTCTAAAAACTCTGAATGGGGCAAGAAAACAAAAGTTACTGTTAAATAGAACTTAATAAACAAAGTAAAATGAAAACTGAAAAGAAATGGCTTTTTTCTTCTTAGAATGGGGGACTAGACTGTTTTTACAGCAGGGTCTTTCTCGAGCCTCTGCGTTTTTGGTCAGTGGACTTGTGTACTTATATACACTTAATGCATATCCTTTTACCTACTTTAGTGAAATAATTCCTTTACTAGAAATCATTGTGGAAATCATGAAAAATTATAGAGGTTTCCTTTAAGTGGGAAATCTTGGTTTAATTTTTTTGACTTTCAACGTTAACTAAATATGCATGATTAGGTAAGTCATTTAGTTGCTCCATATCCAGCTTTCTCATCTGTGAAATTAATAATAAAGACCACAGCTCAATCCAGAGTAATGATGATGATGAGGTGGAGGAGGAGGATAAACTTCAGTAAAGTCCAAACTCTTCACAACAGGAAACACTGCTCTCCCTTCCCCTCCCACCTCACCTGGCCTTTTCTTCTATCACTCCTATTGTTACTTTCCTAGGCTCTGGCTAGACAGAGAAATCCACCCAACCTTGCGTTTATCCTGAAATGTGCTAACTCTGGCACTCTAACTTCACGTTTCTAACTTCATCCAGACAAACAATCCTGGGTGCACATTAGAATCATTAGGAACTTAAACCCTACTCCCAAACCATTTAAATTGGAAACTTTAGGCATAACTATTTTTTGAAAAGCTCCCCAATTTCCTTCAAAATCTTAACATAATATAAAGGAGAGGGTGGGATTGTGCAAAGGTATAGATGAAGCAAGGTTAGCCCTGTGTTAATAGTTCAAGTTGAGTGATGAGTACAGGGAGGTTCATTATACTATTTAGTGTACTTTGTAAATGTTTGAAATTATCCATAATAAAATGTATTTTTACAAAAGCTTACCAGGTGATTTTAATGTATAATCAGAATCTGCTTCCCAGGGATCCCAATCTGATAATAAGAACTATGAAACTAGAATCTTTATTTTCTTTTAAATCTATTAATTAATTAAAAATGCTTATAAATGGTTATTCTGGGCTGGAATAGTCCTAGCCCCATTTCCAGCTCTGGAGGTCACTAAAGGGGCTTACAGTATGGTTAGATGAGACATGCACGTAAACAAATAAGCTATAGGTCCATCTGAATGATATGTTCAAGGAAGAGTATGGCATAAAGGTGTGTGTGTGTGTGTGTGTGTGTGTGTGTGTGTGTGTGTGGTGTCTGTGATAGGAGAGGTCAATTGTGTCTTGGGGAAACATCAAGAACTGCTTTGTGGATAAGTGACTTGTAAGATGAGTTTGGTGAAGTCTTATCCACCCTTTAAGACAACTCAAATTCCACTCTCTACATCCTTAATTTCTGTTACCAAACAAAAATAATCTCTGTTTCCACTCTGTGCTAGAATCCTTTGTTTCTACATGTTATTTCAACTACACTAGGCTTCACATTACTATATTGTAAGTTTTTGAGATGAATTGTTTTATTTTTGCATCCTTCAAAACCTTCTAGAAAAGTGAATTAACATTATAAGGACCCAATGAAAGTATACCAATTCACTAAAATATATTATCCTTATACTTTATTTTTATATTAAACAATTTGATCATGTCATTTGACATTTGAGTTTACCCTTGTACCTTAATTGGCAATCAATATTAATTTAGGAAAGAGTGCTGGTTTAAAAGAAAAATATGTCAAGTTGGAAAGAGAACCTTATTTTGGTCAAAAATGGATACTGTTCTTTTGTAAGAGCTATATATAAACATCCTAAGTTTTCTGCTCACTGAAAGAAGCACACTATCTAGCCAAGTGCAGCCTTGAATGTTAATTTTGTTCTCTTGAGAGCACCTGGGATTCAAAGGCTTTTCCTTCTCTGGCTTGCACAGAGCTGTTTTATCTGCTGCATAGAATTTGGAATGACCCAATTCTGTCACTTTCGTGGGAACAAATAATTAAAAGAAAGTTGGTTGACAGAGATAAAAAGCACAGAAAGAGAGAAAAGTGAAGCACAGGAAAACATATCAGTGAGGGGCTTTCTTGGCACTTTGTTAGTTTCCAATGAAGTACCATTATTGCTTTGAATTTGATAAATACAAGGCCATTTCTAATGCCTGGTTTAAAAGTTCTGGCATAGCTAGCAAAGTGCCTGAAGCCATGCTAAGGGTATATCAGTAATGCCACAAATCAAGAATGGCACAAGGAATGACTTGGTTCAGGGACATTGGCACAACAAGCACAGAGGGTGATTGGGCTCCATGTGCTTATTGGGAGACTGACTAGATCCTTAAGCCTTGCTGTTCCTTCAACACTTAACCCTAATTGTTTGCAGCCATTGCACTGAAGCAAGCAGTTTAAAAATGAACTCTATTATGAGAAATAAAAACAAATTCTCAAATAGATGCTTTTGCTACCAATAACAAAATTTTTACTTTGTTTTTCCAACTCCAATGAGGATAGAACCATGACACAATGGGTCAGGGTTCAATATAGGTACCATTTACTGCAAAACCAACAAACAACAAACTTTTTTAAACATTAGAAAACTTGTATTTTGAAAAAAGTCATGAGATATCACTAACAGCAACAGGCACTTTTAAAAAATATACTTCTGTCAGCTTTTAGCTGACCAACACAGCTGCCAAGAGCAACTAGAAACACTGGATAAAATATTACAAAATATCTACTTGAAAGCATAAGAGACCTACCAATGAGGCTATGGTTTAGGGGACCAAAATCCCAGAGAAAAGAAAAGCACAGTAACGTGAGCCCAACATTCAGCCAGCTTTACCTCTGAACGGTGTTTGCCAATTCAAGAGCAGCGCTGAAAAGCTGTGAAACTGAACTTCTGCTAGTCTTAGGAGTTAAAAACAAAAACAAAAAAAGGATTAAAATCTACCAACAAGTATAGACCCTAGTTTTCAGTTGGGATCTAAAAATGCTACACACTGGGAGCAGGAGAAACGGGTTGGAGAAGTGCTAACAGTAATTGAAGCTCTGCTTTGGAATAACTCAATCTGTAATTAGAGTAAAGTTATCAGTCCTTATCCTGATTGGTTGTCTGAAGGAAAAGCACCATGGAGTGCCTTAAATCTTATTTAGATTTTTCATATTTAATATCTGACATTGAATAACAGGAAATGAAATGAAATTACAAAATACCAAGAGAAAAAATAGAAAATACAAACTGACCCATAGAAGATCTAGATTTTGGAATCCTCAGACACAGAATTTAAAATATCTATGATTAATGAGTTGAAAAATATTTCAGTAGAGAGTTATAAACCTATATTCAAAAAATATAAAGGAAATTATGAAATGGAAGATTTTAATAACTGAAATTGAGAACTTAATATATAGATTAATAATATATTAAGTAAGCTGAAAGGATAGTGCCTACCTCTGGGGAATAGGGAGTGGGTAGTGATGTGGGGCACAGGGAGTCTTCTAGAATTTCAGTCCTTTTACCTGGTTACATGGATGTGTTTACTTTATAATAATCTCTCAAGCAATAGATACATGATTTATGTCCTGTTATATATGTGTATAAACTGATAAGCCTTGTTCATTAAAACATATGAAATACTCTCACAGAGACCCTGACACCCGTGGAGGGATTTGGGTATTTCAGAAAGCTGAATTCCTGCAGGTGGAGAAAACACCAAGAAAAAACATGTAACATTGTAGGAGAATAGGAGAAAAATGTTTGAATCTTAAATGACTCCCTCTGAAATAACTTGTTAGATTAACTAACCTTTACCACTCTCTCTGTTCATCCTTCTGAGGGATATCCATGGAGTGTTTGTTGGACACTAGGTTGTATGTTCACACTTCTTCCATTTGTTAGGGTATGTGATTATAAGAGTCAGTTGTGCTTGCTAATAAACTTGAAATTAAATTTACTTTACTTGTTCCTTTAAAAAAAAAGGTTTAGTTAAAAATTATAAACTATTGACATTTGAGTGCAAAAAAGAATTGTTTCTATGAAAAGTTGACTGCTTCCTCAATAAAGGTGAGTCAGTAGAAAAGAAAAGTACACCTGCATAATGAATAAGGAAGATCATTGAGGAATAATCTCTTAGTGTGCACCCACCATGAACATCCTTTAAGATTTAAATGAAAGAGTCCCTGCTGTACTTTTAACTACTGATACACATATCCTTTGAGAAGAATGTATATATCCACATAAACTTAGAAATATGTACATGATAAAGATAATGTAATAATTGCTACTTCATAGAGTCGTTCTGAGAATCAAATTAGGTGATATATCCAAATGGCTTTGAAAACAGACTAAATGGTAGCTATTATAATTAGTCATTAAGATAAAAAAGCCAGAATTTGTATTCAAGTCCTTTAAATAGAAATAGCTGCATTTCATGAGGGTTCTTTCTTTAAATTCTATTGTGGTACAAAATAACTTGCTGACTTAGGTGAAAACCTGTGCTCTCCACAAAATGGCCATACTCTGGCCATATTGAAATCAAGTAGACCTCTAGTAATCATTGGATATGTATGCAAGTCATATAAATTAATAATAATTAAACTCATTTTTCTGTGCTAGACAGATAGTCATAGAAAATTTAAGAAGACTGTTATAGTTGGCTACTGCTTTAACTATAAACTGAACACATAAAATTCATGGATCTTTCAACCCAAATGAGATGTAAATAATTCTTTCCCCTCAGGCCTTTTTTTGTACAACTGTAATGACAACAAAAGCCTCCCTGATTCATTGATTTGTGTCTGAATGTGTAAGTTCTTACTAAATATTTATTGACTGCTGAATAAATGTGCTAATACAAGTTTTCTATTTGTAGACATATTTTGATTAAAGGGTTATGATAGAAGATGGGGAATTTCTTCTCTGAGGCCTTTAGGATTGCATTAAGTTGTCATGTCAGAAGGGATCTGGGCTCCCTATCTGAGATCAGTAGTAGACACTATTACTGCTGCCTCTTGCAGCTTTTTCCATACTTAGCGTCTCCAATTAATGGTGTTAAACTTAGGAAAAACACCAGAGCTCCATGTTTCAGAAGTAACCCCTTTTTATTCTACTCTCTCTTAATTCCCATAATTCATTCATTTTGGGCATTTTAGGTTCTGAGAAAATAGAGTCAAAGCCTGACTCACCATTTTTTGTTTGGACTCCCAGCTGCTAAATGACTTTCCAATCACTAGCTAAAATGGAAGTTTCACTTAATAATCAGGCTTCTTCAGACCCCTGCTGAAAAGAAATCAGGCTCTTGGAGGGGTTCCAAAGCAGGGAATCCAGGTATGCTGTGTCTGGTCTGGGTGGGGCAGACACAGTCTTGGGAATGGGATAACTAACCTCTGTCTCCACAGTTGGAAGGAGATGGTTCTTGGATAAGCAGAAATAATTATCTGCAAATGACTCTCCTGTTAGGAAACACAGGCTGACTCCCCACCCCACCACACTGAGAATGGATCTAAAGTCCTTACTGTGCTACATCACTGTCATCTCCAACACCTTTCCCTGGCTTGGGCCACTCAAGCCACACTGGCCTCGGTGTTATTCAAACAAGGCAACTTGCATCTGCCTTGGCATTGTCACTTGCTGTTCTCTCTATCTGGAGATGACTTCCCCTCAATCTGTGCATGGTTCACTCTCTTTTTTCAGGTCTGTGCTCTAATATCATTTCTTCAGAGGCCTTCCCTGATCATTCTACTTAAAGTAGCTCATAGCTCCCTGCCCCCATCACTCTTAGAAATATTGTTCAGCAAATTAATTATGATATGTCAACGTAGGTTCATCAACCACAACAAAATGCCACTTCCCGGGGTGATCCTAATAAAAAGGCAAGCTGTGCTTGAGTGGGTACGGGGCATGGCAGATCCCTGTACCGTCCTCTCAATTTTTTACTAATGTACAACTGCTCTAAAAATTAATTCTTAGTAAAAAAAAAAAGAAAAGTTAGAAAGAAGAGATGGGGCAATAGGGCAGAGTGGAGGGTAAGGAATGACTACTCTGGAGGAGAATAAAATATGTATATTCCTTAAAAAATTAAAAGCAGAACTACCATCTGATCAAGTAGTGCCATATTAAGGTGTGTACCTAAAAGAATTGAGATTAGAATCTCAACAAGATATTAGCACTTCCGTGTTCATTGCAGCATTATTTATAGTAGTCAAGATCCAGAAACAGCTTAAAAGTCCATAGAAAGATGGATGGATACAAACAATGTGGTATATACACACAATGGAATATTATTCGGCCTTCAAAAGGAGGTTCTTTATTGTGCAACAACATGGGTGAACTTTGAGAATATTATGCCCAGTGAAATAAGCCAGTCATGGAAAGACAAATATGGCACGATTTCACTCAGATGAGGTATCCAAAATAGCCAAATTCATGAAAACAAAAAATGTAATGATTTGAGGCTGGGGAAAGGATAAAATGGGGTGTTACTAATCAATGGGCATAAAGTTTCAGTTACTCAGAATGTATACTAAGTTCTAAAGATCAACTGTACAACATTGTACCTGTGGTTAACAATACTATATTGTACACTCAAAATTTGTTAAGAGGGTACATCTCCTGGTAAATGTTCTTACCTCAATAAAATAAAATTTAAAAAATATAGAAGAAAGAATGAGGGAGGAGATACAAATACTGAGGTACATTTGGAGAAATGGGGAAAGGGAGGAACTGTGAGAGGGATATAAATAGAGCGCCCAGGCCTTTAGTCCCTTCTCTGGGATAACACAGAGGGCAAAACCTGGCCTCAGGCAGAGGAACAGAGGTGGTGATGGAGGACATCAGAGAAAGGCAAATTTAGAGAGGGCGGAGCACAGACAGAGGAGGCGGCAGAGATCAAACGAGGGGAACTGTGGTTTGAAGATGTGAGAGGCTGAAGGGATGGGGTACCCTGAAGGGAGCAATAGGGACATAATTAACTGTCTTGTTCTCAGAGTGATAGGCTATCAGTAACCACAGGGATCAGTGACACAGGCACATCGCCACTCCATCCAATTCCCTCACTAAGAGAGTTGACCAAACTCTGGCATGGCTTCCAGCTCCTGAGGCTGTGTCCTAGGATGGCTCCAGCCCACCCCACCACCACCTTGGGGCGTCCCCCCCAATGCCTGCCCGAGAAAGCCCCATGCTGCCAACATGATTTACTATTTGTTCTAGCCAACACTAATGACAGGCCCCTGACCTCCCTTTTTTAGAGCAAAATGCCTTTTTTTCCTTTGAAAACCAACTTCCTTTCGTTTTCTTGAAAACAATCTTATCCTGCAAAGCCGGTGATGATGAATACAGTCCTTGGCCAGCTTTGTCTGTGTTGAAGGAGCTGATGTAGTTTCCTCTTTTTTTTTTTTTTTTTTTTGGTTATTTCAGGGAATTGAGCTCATTTAAATTTCACTGTTTTAAAAAATAGCCCAGGCCCAAACAGTGCTGTTTCATGTTGGTTGAATAATTCACAAATGGGCAGATGGAAGTGCACATTTAGCTACAAACTGAGTGTGCCGTCATGTAAGCCCCCTTCTGTTAAGCGTTCCCTCGTCAGGCCCATCATGGTTAAAGCAGTACATGGCAGGAATCAGCAAAATCAGCGTGCCCACTGAAATACCACGTTTACGCCGATTTATTAACACCGTTTCTAGAGGAGCTGTCTGTCTACAGAATCAGCATAGTCATTAGCATTCAGACATCGTACTACGAGATAAGCGTCCGGTCCAAGAAGTATGCTCCTGGTTCTGAATTCTTTATTTCTTTAAAAAAAAAATTTCTTTCTGTAAAAACACAGTTAATGTTTTACCCATTCAAAAGTGTGAGTAGAAAAGGAGAACCCAAAACATCGCCATGTTTTCCCAGAGACTCTGAGCCCCGGCCTCCTGCAGAGCAGCAGTGCGGCCTGGCCAAGTGACTCAGGAAATTAAGCATGAGCTCAGCTCTCAGAACCTTTATCTAATTTTCAGTGACCTTGTGAAAATTACTTCAAGTGTTTGTGCCTCTGCTTGCTTTTAAGGTGAGGAGAATAATGTCAGCCTCCCACCAAGAGAGTGTGGGGTGAATTGCAAATGAGCATAATTGAAAATGCATTGCTAATACTATGGGAAGAGCTGTGTGAAGTGTCAAACGGTAACTCTGCTCAATGTAGGGTGACTGGAAGGTGAGAGTGATTACAAACAGCCTGCTGTATTTCTAAATCTACATCTCAGCCACGATGTAGCTTGGAAGTTGTTTGAAGGCTTTTTCATGGTCTAAAGGGCATGAATAGCTTGTTTTTAGTCCTAAAGAAATGAGACATTAACACTTGCATAAACAAGCATTTCAACAAGAAAATTTGGGAGAAATATGTCAACTTCCAGTGTAGCTTAAGATCCCAGAGGCCTAAGAAGTCCACCACTGCCTTGGCCCCATGGTCTAGGATCCACACCTCTGAGTAAAGCCATTTCCCCTAAGAGGACACTACCTTCTGGCGAATGTGTGAAGCAGCAATCCTTCTGGATATGGATTTGAATTCTGATTCCCCATCATGTGTCTGTTGGCTCTACTCCCCAAAGCAACAAAATCAGTCTATTTCTCTTCCGTGTGAAAGAATTTCAAATTTTTGAAGTCAGAACTTCCAATATTCTTGAGTTTATATCTTCAACTAAAATGTTTCCTATTTCATTCTTTATATGACTTGGTACCCATAGTTTCTCATCATCAATGCCATCTTCTTGTAATTCACCCTAACTTGTTATTGTTTCTCTTAAAATGTATTCTTTATAACATGTCACTAACTTAAGAGGTGGGTCTACTAGTTTCAAGTACAGCGGGGACTCTCGCATTTAAATCTCAATCTAACAAATAATTGGTGTTTGGCACTATGAATATAATGATGAACAAAATAGTAATAATTCTTGCCTTTGTTAAGCTTATATTTGAGAATGGTAAAGGTGTGGGAGGAACCCCTCCTTCAAAAGAAAGTTCCAGAAGAGCCAATGGATAATTCCAAGTCTTGTATGTGCTGTGGTGCATATGGCTGACGGGTACTCAGCATCATGCCTCCTCATTTCCAGCACACTTTCCTTTTCTGTGTGTTCAGGAAAGCCAACACTACACTTTCCAGGTGGCCTGATAGGTAGGGTTCTGGATTAGAATTAGGTTCCATCCAATAAATGCAACTCACGTAGGTCTTTATTAAGTTTTATTCTACATGCACCGAGAAGCCATTGAAGGATTTTAAGCACTATTCTAACATTTATAGCTTTAACACTTTTAAATATCTGATAAGGCTAATCTCACTCTATTTCTTTTTATTGGTGAATATTTCAGGCTATTTTTTTGCTCAGTTATAATTCTAAATGAATTTTAGGTCTAGTTTGTCAATTTAAAAAATCCCACTGTGTATGATTGCATTGAGTTAAGCTTAAAAATTAATTTGAGAAGAAATGGTTTAATTTTCTATCCTTGACCTATTATTTTCCTCCACTTCTATGAATTTTCTCTCTCTCCATAAATTGAATAATAAACTAAACATACTAAATATTGCTACAATAAAGAATTACTGGAGGTACTGTGAGAATTTAACAATTGTGGAACCTCAGTCATATTTAGGATAACAAGCAAGTTTTTCCAAAATTGACATTTCAGTTGCGTGCTAGAAAATGAATAGGAGTTTACTGGGCAGGGAGAGAATTTGTGTTTCAAGGCACTGAAAAAGTTTAATATGGCTAGCACATAAAATTCAAAAGAAGAGGGGACAAAAATGGAAGAAAATCTAGGTAAGCAATGGCTGAATTATGAATAGCTTTATGAGCCATATTTGGTACTTAAGTGTATATTTGAAGTTTAGATGGCAGAACCAGCTTGATGCAGTGATGAAAGGGTAAGGATGGTGATGGAAAGGGAGCATTAAGGAGAGTGCCTGGCTTCTAGCTTGGGGACTGGGAAAATGGCAGTGACTTTTATAGAGATAAGGAGAACAAGAGATTAATCATATCTGGGGGAAAATATTGTTAATGCACTTTTGCACCTGTTGAATTTGAAGTACCTAGGGACACCGCTTCCCTAGTGGAAATGTTCAGGAGACATTTAAATCACAACCAAAGAATCAAAACCATGAAAGAGTGATGTAGGTGGAGAGGTTGATTTTTGAATCATCACAGTAATTGGAGTCATGGCAGTAGACAATACCAGTCAAGGAAAATGTGAGGATCAAGAAGTGTAACAAAACAGCGTGTAACTTAAACCCTCTGCTCTGTAGCCCAAGGATGACCTCAGCGAAGTGAGGAGTCCCATTGCACTGCTGACTCATATTGCATTAATGTAAGCCTCTGATCTGATTCACACACACTCTAGCTAGGCCTCTTATTATAGTTAATAGTTGTTAAGTGGAAGATACCCAACTGAAACTAGTTTAAGGGGAAAATAAAAATGAAAAGGGAGCATGGGCTCAAAGAACTATGAGATCCAAAGTAGATTTCAGTCAGAAGTGCTCTCAGGGACTCAAAAGCTTATTTCCGACTTGTAGCCTTTCTTAGGGAAGCTCCTTCTACATGGTCAACAAGATAAATCCCAGCCAACCCTTCTTAGAACAACTTCAAAGCTTAGCACTGCAAGCGGAAAGAATATTGTGTTCTCCAAGTACATTATTAATCCTAGAAAAGAAACCCATTAGCACTGCCTTATGTCCAACCATAATTCAATTGTAATGGCCAGGGTAATGGAGCACTGTCATTGGCCAACCTGGATCAAGAGCTCTAAGAAAAATTAAAATTCTTGAAACCCACCCCAGACCTTCTGAATCAGATTATATGTGAAAGAGTCCAAGAAGTTAGTATTTTCTTACAAGCTGCCAGTGTGATTCTTATTGAAGGGGTTCACAGATCATGTTTTGAGAAATACTGCAAGCTCCAGAAATTGGAAAAGGTGTTGTCTGAGAAGACCTCAGCTCTGCACCCTGTCAGTCTTGGTGAAATTGGAAAACAATAGGCTTTTGAGTGCATTTAGCTTGGGTCAAATCTGGCGTAAGTCATATTCTTAAATGTGTGACCAGGCCTGACATTTAATTTACTCATCTCAGCATATAGGGAAAATACTTATCTAGAATGTTTGTGCAATGTTAAATAAACATTTGTGAGGTCCGATTGCCCAGTAGCTCTCACACCGTTGCTCAGGCCCTTCAACCCCATGACCAGCATCTAGGTTTCCCATTGCTCAGGGTGAGTGGGTCATGCCTCCTGTATCATCTACCGTTTGTTGTCCAAGGCCTCAGCTCTCCATGTTTGATCCTTCCATATCCTTTCTGGCCTCGAATGCTGCACTTCTGTAATGCTAAACTCTGCCTGCCCATCTAGACCTTCACTGTCTGTCTGCCTCACCTTTTACTTGTCATACTTTCTAGGTGCCCCAATCTTGCTCAGGGGACCTCTTTGATCTCCACATTTTATATATCTGAGCCCAAGCTACATGCATGAAATATATTTTCACGTACAACTTAGTACAAGCAGCATTGTTTTAAGGTGAAAGCTAATCTGGACTTTTAAATAGTGCCAGATTGTAAGAGGAACAGCAATTATCACTCTTTTTCAGGAGAAAACATCTCATGTAAAGGATTTCATAATAGATGGGACTCATGAGTCTCCTCTTTGCATAGGCATATTTAGATAAAAACAGACATAAACTTAGAAATGCCCTATTACATTCTTCATATATTTGGTCCTTCATCATTTTTTAATATTCCTTTTTTTCTCCAACTGCCATATTGAAAGAGAAAAGCAGAGAGGACATAGAAAAACAGAGAGGACATAGAAAATTGACCTGTAATTTAAAAAGAAAATAACTCCACTTATGAGCGCCCTGATGGGGTCAACACAGCACAAATTAGAAACGGAGCAATGATTAAAATGGTGTCAATGCTCTGTGACCGCAGGCCCCCAGCAAGTGTTTCACCAGGCAAATGGGCAGGCTATCAGAATGCTACCAAGTACGTGCTGAAAAGAGGGTTGTGTAATTGCTCTTACGTGAGGACATTGTGAAAGCACAGCTTTTCCAGCTCCTAACTTTCTTGTGTATTAAATGTGTTGTGCTGTATTTTGCATAGTCTGCCCTTCTGTGTGCTTGGTAGAAAACAAGTTGGTAGAGCTCTCTCCCAAATAATCTAAGGACCTTTATTCTATACTTTGTTCCTTACAGTTAAGTGACATTTTTCTCCTAAAGAACTCAAAGTGGCAAGATACTATTTTGGTATTATCTCATCCTATGTTATTCTATTTTTCCTTCCTTGTACTCTCTTTGTTCCCATCTGGCTCCTCACATCCTCATATGAAGACGCTCCTAGAGTGTCCCCTCTCAGTCCTCTGAAATCATCAGACTCACTCAAATCTTAGGTTTACTATAGCTTAGGACCAAGCTAGGGTTCTTTATTAGAAATACCAGTGAATTTGGGCTTCAGTCTGTAGACTTGAATTAATCAGAAACAAAATTTTAGAAGCTTTATTTGCCATCTACCTTATTTCCTTTTTCTGCTTGAAAGTCTGTGAAAGGAAAGCTTAAAACATTCAGATGTTGTTCCTATCCATTTAGTGACCTGAGCAGGGGGAACTGCAGACCAGTCCCTAGTGACAGGCTGAATGCTCCAGTCTGAATCGTGCAGAGGGCACCTGCATGCCTTCGGAAGAGTCTGCGACCTCAGGTTGAATGGTAGGAAATTTGTAAGCTGAAATTCCTCCTTTGCACAGCTTTTTCGGTAGCAGTCTTCTCTTTATTTCAGTCTCTTCAGGATCTCTGTTGAAGTGAAGATCAGGTATGACCTCCCATGAGTGTTCATGGGAGATGATGCCCCGCCCACACAGAACTGCCTGGGTCAACGTGCACCACCTCGGGTGCACTGAGCGAGCTCCTTTGTTGTACGGGATGGCAGTGTCTACACAGTGCAGAGGTAAGTCTGTGTTGCACAGAGCCGTGGTGGTCAGCCCTGGGACCAGTAACATCCAGAAATCTTGGCTCCTGGGAGGCTGCCTATATATGGTTAGTGAAGGTTCCAGAAGGGAAGCAGCTAGCAACAGGAGTGGCTCCAGAGGCAGCAGCAAATTTCAGCACGGCCCAATGGTCAGTATTTCTGGAGGATGTGACCCTGACATCAACCAGATTTTCAATGGGAAAAAATGGCATGAGCTGCCATCAGAAGCTTCTCCCTAGTTCTCTTCAGATTCTAACGTAGATGCCATTATTTTCCTTGTAGATGTACTGTTCCATTTGAAAGTCAAGGTTTTCGCCCCCTAAGAAGGTTTCTGCTGCAAAGAATTTGGACATCCCTGCCCGCTTTCATCTGCAGGACATTGAGGGCTATGGACATGGTGAAAGTGTCCCACTAAGTTACACCGGGACCCTAGAAAAACGCCATCTGGATCCCTCTCCAGGCAGCTTGGAAAGGCCGGAAAATGTAACTGAAATTTAATGAAGACACTGTTTTGAGGGGCTAAGGCCACATATATAGTCTTTTCAAACTTTAATTTGATTCAAGGTCAAAAGTTAGAATACTCATAGAAGCAGAAAAATACTCATAGATGTCCTTTATGCTAAAACTTTAAATAGCACGGCTCCCATCTGGGGTTCTCAGTTGTAGCAACACCTCATTTGGGAAATGCGTTTAGTTTTCTACTCAAACCCTTCACACTGGTGGAGAAAATCACACAGCTCACAGATCTTCAGCTGAACCTTCAGTTTTGCCTGGTAACCCTGGCTTTCCCTAGTTATCTTTCTCTTTTCCACTATCTGTAATGACTCTTCCAGCCACAGACTATTTGGCGTCCTGCCCCACCCTCAGTGGGTGGTCTCGTGTCCTCCTTGCTCTGAGCCCTGCCCTCTGGCCTCCTCGGCAGCCGTCCAGCTCGCACCTGTATCTTCAGCTTGTCCCTTTCCTGGTTCCTCCTCGTTAGCGAAGCTTGTTCACAGAGTTCATTGATTAAAAAACAAAGAATAAAGTATAAAGTTATTGCTCAGTTTTAGGTCTCCCTGCAGGGATATACCTTGCTATCTCTAACTTTCCCTTCAGAATCAAGCATTTTGAAAGTGTTGCGTCTACCTTTCTCCCCACTTCCTTACGTCCTGTCGTTCTTCAGCTGTAATTCAATTCAACTTCAAAAAGTAATACATAGGTAACAGCACTTAAAATGTGTATACATATTTTGGTACCCCCAGTGTGTGTGTGTGTGTGTGTGTGTGTGTGCGTGTTGGGAGAAGTGGTAATAGACAAGGGAAGAAACAGCTACTCACTATATCTGGCCTCATTCCCTCACTATTCCAAGGAGGTACATTTCTAAATGGAGGAATTGTGGGCTGAGCAGCTGTGGTAAGTAGAAGTAAGTTAAACCAATTCATATTTATGGATCATCTATTCCCTCTGTGAGCCTGGGGATCATTTCCACCTATTGGCAGCACCAGAATACAGCGCATACTTTAAACATTAAACTGGACCTTTTCTTTTTATTCGCTTCTTTAAAAGCTGTTTTATTCTTCTAACTTTTGTTATCTTATTATTTAAATATTCTCTGACTCATTCAGGGTTCTTTACTCATTGAAAATTTCTGACAGGCATCAAAGGCACAGGGAATTAATGCTCCACATTCCTTAAAGTTTTGAAGACGCATCAGCTCTCACATCTGGGCAGTGGGATCAATTATGCAGGAGGGCACTATAAGAAGCGAGGGACAGAAAACAGCTGCTTATGATTTGCTGCCTGGAACTAGATCAAATTACTTTTGCATCATTGAGAACTAGAAACTGCACTTTTAAATGCTTTATAGAATATTCACCTTTTGGATTACAAAATTACTGAGAGCATCATGACAGACATTTACATAAATAAAATTCATTTATTGTAAGTGGTGCCTCTTCCAAAGAATCTCATGTATAAATCTCATGTATACTTAGGTATGCATACAAGAATCTTTTTTTTTTTTTTTGCTTGTTGCCTTTTTTTAATTCATTTTTATTGTTAGACTTTGCATACAAGAATCTTATGTGCATGTATACACATACATTCAAAAAGAATCTTATTCATATTATGACATTTTCACAAAGGAAGAAGTTCTGAGGGGTTTCTAGAACTACTAGATAAAAGTCCAGTTCATTGTCTTGATGATTCTTTTTTTTCTGTTTTTAAAAAATTTTATATTCCTTTATATAAATTAACTATAAAAAGCTTCTAGACCTTGCATTATAGTAACTACTGTATATATCCCAAACATTATGTTAATATTAAACTGTAAAATATAAGGTTACCCAATCTATTACTAGATTAATGGCCATCTTGGAAAAAGTTGTGGTCCCTTTAAGTTTCTGAGTGGAAAGAAAGGCTTCAGTATTAAGGAGATATAACAATTATAAGTATATACACCTGACAACAGAGTCCCAAAATATATGAAGCAAAAATTGACAGAATCAAAGAGAAAAACAGACCATTCTGCACTAATAGTTGGATACTTCCATACTCTACTTTCTGTAATGAACAGAAAAAATAAATAGAAAATCAGTAAGGAAATGGAGGCCTTGAGTAATACTATCAACAAACTAGACCTAAAAGACACATACAAAACCCTCTACCTCCAAACAGCAGCAAGATACACATTTTTCTCCAGTGCACATGGAACATTCTCCAAATGTTAGAATATAAAACAAGTCTGAATACATTTTTAAAGTTTAAAAGCATCCAAAATACGTTTTCTGACCACAATGAAATAAAACTAGAAATCAATAACACAAGAAAACTGGAAATTTACAGATTTGGGGAAATTAGACAACATATTCTTTTTTTTTTTTTTTTTTTTTGCTGATGCAATCACTTTATTTCCTCTTCATAATATTTAAATCATTGTAAATGTGAAGTAGGGGAGTACACACTGACCTATTTTATGGGAATAAAATAGTCATCAATAAATTATCACTAAGTATTATGGCATACCATTTTCTTTTTTTTTCTCTTCTTTCTGTTTCTTTTTATTTTTTATTTTTTTAAATTCGTTTTTATTGTTAGACTGTTTGGGGTGACATCTGTTAGCAAGGATTGCATAGGTTTCAGGCATACAATTCTACAGTGCATTGTCAGCTTGTTGTATAATAAGTTCACCACCTAATGTGACTTCTCTTTCCATTACCTTATATTTAGCTTCCCCCCCTCCTCTCCCACCCCCTCCCTTTTCTCCCCTTCCTAACCCACTCGTCCCCAAATAAACATTAAACTATTGATTGTGTCCATGGGTTATTTGTTTGTTTGTTCATGTCTTTTTCCTTTGTTGCTTACAGTTTTATATTCCACATATGAGTGAAGCCATACAGTTCTTTGTTTTTTCTGTCTGGTTTATTTTACTAAGCATGATGATCCCCAGGTCCATCCATTTTGTTGCAAACGGCAGTATTTCATCTTTTCTTACAGCTGAGTAATATTCCATTGTGTGTATGTACCACAGCTTCTTTATCCAGTCATCTGTCGCAGGGCACTTTGGTTTTTCCATGTTTTGGCCACTGTGAACAGCACTGCGATGAACATTGGGGTACATAAGTCTTTGCAGACAAAGGTTTTCAGGTCTTTTGGGTAGATCTCCAGAAGGGGGATTGCTGGGTCATGTGGCAGCTCCATTCCCAATTTTCTGAGGAACCCCCACACTGCCTTCCACAGTGGTTGTACCATTTTGCACTCCCACCAGCAGTGTACCAGAGTTCCTTTCTCTCCACATCCTCTCCAGCACGTGTTATTCCTTGTCTTGTTGATAACAGCCATTCTGACAGGTGTGAGGTGGTATCTCATTGTGGTTTTGATTTGCATTTCCCTGATAGCTAATGAGGATGAGCATTTCCTCATATGTCTGCTGGCCATTTGTATTTCTTCGTGGGAGAAGTGTCTGTTTAGTTCTTCTGCCCACTTTTTAATTGGGTAGACAACATATTCTTAACACAATTCAACTCACAACAAGAAAGACTATTTTTTCTCAGTTCCAGTTAGAAAGTAATGAAGAATGGCTTTATTGACCCAACTGGAGACAGCTGCTGCCCCTAGGCCAGTTAAATGGGGCCAAGGTAAATAACCAGGAAGAGAAAATGGGAATCTGGTTATTGGTACTCAAGGGGGTCCGGGCAATGCTGGTTTACCACACTGACAATGTTTTGGATAAGTTTAAAATAATTCTGAAGGAATGAATACTTAAGGTACACATGGAGAAAGAAAGCTGCTGAGATAGGGTCAACTACTGCCCTGCTGGGTGAGGGGAAGCTTTGAGTTTGGTTGTCTAGGCAATGTGAGTCTGCATCTGGAACTAGCGTACAGTAGGTGTCTGGCTTTCTAAGTCAAAAAGAATAGAAGCATATCCAAATGTATCATTAGGACCATGTTGTCTGAACTAAGCCTTGGGAGCTGACATATGGAGGAAAATGGGTTGAAGAACCCAGAAAAGATATAAGAAGAGGTGTAGTCTAAGGCTTAGACTTATGGCATCCAACCTTTTGGCTTCCCTGGGCCACACTGAAAGAATGGTCTTGGGCCACACATAAAATACACTAACACTAACATTAGCTGACGAGCTGAAAAAAAAAAAATCACCAAAAAATCTCATAGTGTTTTAAGAATTTGTGTTGGGTCACACCCGAAGCCATCCTGGGCTGCAGGTTGGACGTGCTTGTCTTAGACAAATACCAGCGATCGAGCTGTCACCTGCAAAAGTCTATGTGCACATTCGTGGAAACATATGAGAAGGGTAGGCTAGGCCCATCGTGAGACCTGAGGAGTTTAAGAATATCTTTATTTCCTTATTCTTATACTTCATATATATTTCATTTATTTTCTTCTTTATCCCCAGAGGTGGAATGGAAAGGACCTCTGCATTCTAGGACCAAGCATTTATATTGTTATTGTCACTGAAAGGGGGAAGACCTGGTAATAGGTAGCAGGTCTCTTTCTCACTTTTATGATCTTCCTGAGTGTTGTTTGTATTGTCCCTCATGCACTGGTGCTCAACCACTTATTTGTATGCAGCCAGCACCATGAGCACCTCAGCACTGACAGGTGACAGGTGGTTTTCAAGGCAGAGTTTCCTTTTGTGCAGAAAGTGCTGAGCTTGCCTCTGTTGCTGATAATTAGGCGGCTCTTCTTCACCCTCGTTCAGGGAGAATTTCCTTTTTTCTTGCCCCTGGCAGCGATCAGTCACACTTCTTAGGAGGACAGCTCAGTGAAATTCCCAGGAGGAAGAGTAAGAATAGCTCTTAGCAAATTCACGGCAAGAGGAAATTCTTTTGTAAGGAGTTTAAATTAGAAAATATGTTGCTTCTCAACAATGTGTCCCATTTTGAAAACTGAGTGAAATGTCTTCAAATATTATGAATTCATTTAAATTTATTTGGTCCATAAACTATGTGACTTAACTAAAAGAAACCTTTCTGAATACTCTAAAAATATAAAAAAAAAACTTATTGAAGAAACTTGAATTACCTTAGATGTACTCAAACTGACCTAAACTTAGTAAGATTTTATTATGAAATTACAAGTATAAATTAATTTATTATGCATTTTATTTAAAAATGTTTTCAATGTTCTTATCTTTATTTTCTATTTTTCAATTACAGTTAATTATATATTTTAAATTACAATTATAGGTGAATCTGTTACTATGATTAGCCAAATTCTTATGAACAAAATAAGTACATAAAATATTAAAGTTTACAGATCCATTAACATAAGTCAGAGATATTAAGACATCTTATTAAATTCTAGGAATATTGTATGGCATTCTCTGGTAATCTGGTCATGACTTTGAAAAGTCATTCTTTGAATACTTGATAAAATGAACTTGAAAAATCATTGCACTTGCTAAGAAAAGATGCAAGCAGGTCTGCAATCTTCTTCAGTTAGGCTCAGGATCAAAGTTCCTTTTGTGTCTTATTGTATTTAGTGAGCTCCTATAGGGATTTTAATCTTGACTCTACTTTTGGGGTAATTTTGTTCATAGCCTGTCATGAAAACAAGAATTAGTAGATGTTGAATAAGTGTTTGTTAAATAAATAAAATCAATGACTACTTCGCAAATAATTTGAATGTAATAAATCAGTTGTTCACACTAAAATTACAATGCTCGTAACTTACTTTTTCAGCGATCAGAAAAAATTTTAGGAAAAAAAAGAGAATTTTAGATCCTCTAGTATTGCTTCATGATCATCATTCTAAATAATGTTATTACTCTTTATCCTAGTCAACTTACTTTGCTTTCCCAAGTATTTGGATTCCAGATAAAGAGACATGCATCATATTTCTCTCCAAATAGGGTTTTTATCTAAATAAAATAATAGAAAATCAGGACTTTGAGAGTTCAGAGGGAGCTCACTGATACACAAACCATCACCAGCTCTTCTCAATAGGTACTGTACTCAAATAGAAATAAAATATACTCAGGAATATAGTCTTGTTTGGTTCCAATGAAATAAACTGAAGAAAGCACCATGTTTGGTGTGTGAAAAAGGCAAGGCGAGATTACAAAACTGCCACCCCTAAATTTAGCTGCTTTTGTTGTCACTAAATGGTGTCCTGTAATGTGGGTCTGGAGAAAGACTTGCTTGATCTGCCACTAATTTATATGAAGTTGCTGCAGCACTGCCCACCATTTTATTTCATTGGTTGGCTCCACCTTCACATTAATCTCCTCTTTACCCTCCAAATACCATTTTCTCTTTGTTTTATCTAATTGCCTCATGCAGCATTCAAAAATGACCTACTGTAAGAAAGGGGCCCAGGAGGAAAAGCTATACACATGATTTAGGGTGATGATTTCAAATCTCAAATGCCCTCTAAATATAGAATCTACTTGCTTGGAAAAAAAATGTGCAGAATGCTATCAGCTGTGGCAGGATTCTGGCTCTTAAGAATCTGAAGGGAGTGCTGAACAGAAGGAGGCATGAAATGTGAAGTGAGTTTTGTAGTTCTGTACCTTGGCAGGCTGAGCTGTGCCACAGTGGGAAACAACTCAGGGGGAGCGGCATGGCGGGTGGATGCATTTTCTCCTTATGCGATTGCAACTAAGCAACTGGAGTGTCAATGTTTCACTATCGTTTAAAAACAAAAAGGGTTCCTGGTAGGAGGGCCTCTAGCTATTTTTGATTTATTACCTAATTTTCAGACACTGGAAATTGAAAACAAGAAGAAATAAAAATGGGCAGAGACGAGCAGAAGCTCTGCAATGATAATTCATTTATATGAATAAACAGCATTATTTTCAGCATTAAGATAAACTAGGTGTGGCCATTTGAGAAACACCAAGAACTCTACTATCTTATATTTCCTAGAATTTCATCACTGTTCATTGTATACTGTACAATGATGAAATTGTACAAATGCCTGATCATGAACCTTTTTTCCCAAACTGGTCTGATGTAAGATTTTAGTAAGTAGATTTTGGGGGAAAAATACTTTTTTCACCTTGAAAAATTAAGTTTTAGTAAGAATTGGTGATCTAGTGTGCCTAAAATTGTAAAAAAAAAAAAATCAGGAAAATAAATTTTCATGTACAAAGATTTTAATGCTGATCTGACCACTTTTCTGTGGAATTTGATTGTCTGATTCAGCTAATTTTGCCACATGTTTTTTACTCAGGTAATGCACCAATGCAGAAAGACATTCCCAGGCAGAATGCTGATAGCATGAGCAGGTTGTTGTAAGAAAGAATGACCTCAGAAAAATTCACCAATTTGCAAGCAGAATTGAAAGAAAAGAGTCCACAATGCAGTAGAATAATGAAACTATCTTCCACGGGATCATTGCTATGGCCATGAAGATACAGAACCAAAACGAATCTAAGATCTATAGCATATTTTTCTAAGAGTTGAAAAAAATTAAAAGTAGTGCTAGGAATCCTTAGAGAAAGGTAAATTTTGCTGACATCTAATTTATAAGGGATTTTTTAATAGTTGATCCTTCTTGTGCCTTACCTAAGAATTTTTTTGCTTATCTCAGTGTCAAAATGATATTGTTTTTTTCTTCCAGAAACTTTATAGTTTTAATTTTCATATTAAGGTCAATGATCTCTTCTGACCTAATTTTTGCCTATGGTGTGAGGAAGGAATTAAACTCAATTTCTTTTCCTGTATAGATACCCAATTGCTTCAACACCATTTATCAAAGAGACCTGTCTTTCTCATATTAAATTTTATTGGCATCTTTGTTGAACATCAAGTATCTGAGCTTTCTTTTCTGACTCACTAATCTATGGGTTTAGCCTGACGCCAAATAGAAAAATTTGCTGCTTTAATTAGTGTAGTTTTTCTATGTATTTTCTCCAATTTTGTCTTTCTTTGTCAAGATTGTCTAACTATTTCAGTTTCCTTTCTCCACATATATGTGAAAATCAGTTAATATCTACAAAACAATGCCTGCTGGTATTTTGGGGGGTATTGCAATCAACAACCTAAATTGCTAAATTCACTTGATTAGGTCTAGCAGTCTGTGGATTCTTTAGGATTTTCAACTTACACAATTATGTCATCTGCAAATAATAATAGTTTTACTTTTGCAATATTTATGACTTATTTATTTTTATTACACAATCTAAGACTTTTATTATAGAGTTGAATAATTCGTGAGAGTGAAAAACCTTTGCCTTCTTCTTGATTTTAGGGAAAAGACATCCAATATTTTATAGTCAATATTAGCTGCAAATTTGGGGTGAATAGATATCTTTTATCAATTTGAGAACATTTTATCCTAATTTACTGAGACTATATTTTACTTTTTACAGCTTTTGAATTTTATCATTTTTTTTAACTTCTACTGAGATAATCATATATTTCTGCCTTCTGTGTACCTGTCTTATCAATTACTGAGAGATGCTAAAATCTCTAAGGACTATAGATATGTCGATTTCTTCTTTATTCCTATCTAGTTTTCCTTTGCTTTATCTCTTGTTGCAGCAACATTACATGTATACATAATTAGGATTGCTATGCATTTCTAATGAATTGACCCATTTATTATTATGAAATATCCCACAGATTTTTTCCCACAGTCCCATTGAATAAACATAACCATACGAGGAGATAGAGACCCTTGTTATAATGGGTTGAATTGTGTTCCCCCAAAGATATGCTGAAAATCCAACCCCAGTACCTCAAACTGTGGCCTTCTTTGGGAATAGGGTCATCGCTAGACTGACCAGATGTGCCATTTTAAATGGGACAGAAAGCAATGATACTGTCCCATTTCAAATGGTGTATGTGGTCAGCCTAGTCTCACTGGGCTAAATTCAAGGTGTCAATAGGCTAATCAGCTGCACTGTTTTCTGTCCCATTTAAAATGGTACCTCTGGTCAGCCTAGTGCAGATGTCATTAGGTAAGATACAGTCACAGATGAAGGAAGAACCCTTAATCCAATACAGCTGGTGTTCTTAAAAGAAGAGAAGAAATACAGACACATGAGGGGGGAATGACATGGATGCAGCGACTGAAGTGCTGCAGCTGTATGCCAAGGCACGTCAGAGACTGCCAGCCACCACCAGGATCTAGGAAGGTGCAAGGAAGGAGCTCCATTAAAGGTTTCAGTGTGAGCAAGGCCCAGCTGGTATCTGGATTTTAGACTTCTTAACCTCTCGAACTTTGAGACAATAAATATTTGTTGTTCTAAGCCACACAATTTGTAATACTTTGTTAGGGCAGCCGTAGGAAACTATTACCATCGTGATATATATTTTTTATCTCCTATAATATGCTGTATAAAAATAGGGCCAGGAAAGAAAGATTCAGTCTTCTGATAGAAAAGAGACTCTACTTCTTACTGAGTGTGGGGCACCTGATTCTTAAACTAGCATTTCTTTCTGGAATTTGACTTAGAATTCTTTATTCTAGGATTCTCTTGCTCAAGAGTTACTGGTAGGGTGGTTTACATCTTTCTAAAACACAATTAAAAGTGACAAACTCTCATTTGAGACTTGCAAAATGTTGACCATTCAGGCTCTGCTACTTGTACTGCCTAGAGAGAGTATAAGCAATACTGGTTTAGTGGTGACTCATTCAATCCACGCCTCCTCTGTCCACCACATGTCACTTCCACAGCTCTCCCTCAGGACCAGGATATGGCATATTGCTCTTCAGCTAGCCTCTTCCCTGCATTCTAACTTTATCCAATGTGGAATTAATTATCCCATAATAACTTTAGCTCTTATTTCATAGATTCATGGCAAGAACTGTGAGGTGTTTGAGACCTTACCCTACTTGCAAGGTAATAAATGATCAGGAATGAGACTCCTGGGTCAGAGATAAAGAATATTATCACTCAGGGTAAAAGCAGTAGTCAGATCTTAATGTTCATTTTCATCATTTTCTCATGTCCTCCAGGTACCATGGGGACAATGCAAAGAGCCCATGATGGATGCCTGTAGTTTCCTTACAGAAAAGGAACCTTGATCTTGTGGAATCTACCACTTTCACAGACATATACCCCTTGTCTTGGAGAGATGTGCCTCATTCCTCAAGGCTGCTTCCTGCAAACACAACCTTGAGAATGGCCTGATAAACAGCAAGTCCTTGCATTCTGACCAGGACAAGCAAGGTTGTGCAGGAATGCTTAAGGCCCATGGCAAAACTGCCTCTCCCAACAAACCAGAGGTGGGAAACTACAGATTGCCCCCTGTTTTTGTATGATCCATGAGCTAAGAATGGTTTTTACATTTGAACCCTAATTAAGAAAATGATTATGACACACACAGGAGAATTCTATTCTTCTCATTAGTAAACTTATATTACAAAAAAGAATACTGTTATTACTAAAATACTTCGAATTTTAGCAATAAAAAATATCTCTGTTGTTATACGAGTTCCTATATAATATCATTTTTTTTGCCTGTTGGCCTGCAAACCCTAAACTATCTGGTTCTTGATAGAAAAACATTGGCTGGCTCCTGATGTAGGTAACTGAGCTAAAGTTCATATGCCATTTTTGTGGCTGCTGATACCACAGCTAAGCCTGGAGGAAATGTGTGACTGTGCCAGTCTCAGCCTGTCAATAACCAATGTGTGGCTGGACCAGCCCTTGTGGTTCTTACTGTTATTGGTTCTTCAACAATAACCAGCAGGAAGCTTGAAAAAGATACAGGTTTACTGCTTACAGGCCCTGGAAATTGTACAGCACACTATGGGGCCACACAGGGAAGTCACAGAGGGAAAGACAGAAAAAGAGATAATGGGCCTGGAGTTCTGTTTTTACTTGAGTAGAGGGTGGAGCCCTAAGGTTTCATGGGCTCAGTCTTTATAAGTATACAATGTGAGAGTGGGAATTTAAAGCAGGAGATGAGAAAAAAAACTAGTCCAAATGATCAGTTATGGAAATCAACCAAGATTTCTAAAACAAAGGAGCCTCAGTGGAGGCAGCTGGCTTAGCTCTTTACTTAGTCCTGCTGCTGGCAATGTGCTTGTTTGAGATAGCCACTCTGGAGGTGGGTGCCTGGGCGATTGCTTCAGTCAGCCACTTGCACATGCATTGCAAAATAGAAAATCAAAGCTCGGTCAGGGCTTACGCTGTACTAACCAAAGTAGTTCAGGTGTTTTCAGATTCTTTTTTTAAATACAATTTTTAAATATATAAGCATGTGCATTTTATTTAATTCAAAAAAGAATTTAAAAGGTTTCTTATCAGCCTATTTCTACTAGTCAGGTTTACCTTTGAAGTCCTCATTGCCAAAGCTGAGGGTTATCACTTAAAAACACCTTTGCTTTATTCTTAGTCTGATAATAAAAGAGACCAGCGTGCTTAAATTAGAGGTCTAGAGTGCTGCTTACCTAAACATTTCTTCTTCTTCTTCTTTTTTTTTTTTTTTTGCATCATTTCCTCTTCTTTCTTGTTTGGATTAATTTTATGTAGTACACAGTACACGTGTCAGATTAGCTAGAGTTGGTGTTTCAGTTATGTATTGGTGCAGAGCAAACTCCCACAAAACTTAATGGCTTAAAGCAATGAGAATTTATTATTTCTCACAATTCTATGGGTTGACCAGGTGGTTGTCCTGCATTCTGGGGTGTCAGCTGGAATGTGGGGATGGCTAGAAGGGTTAAAATGGCATCATGTGCATTGCTCACAGTTGGTACTAGTTGCAGGTGGAAGCTCAGTTAGGACTGTCAGCAAGGGACCTTGAATTTTCTCAAAGTGGGTATTTTAGATGGTTGTTGGAGCTTTTTACTGCATGGAAGTTGGGCTCTAAGGAACAGTATTCTAAACCCAGTCTAAGAAGTTGCACCCCATCCTTGAATTCTATAGATCCAAATAGATGAGAGAAATGAATCCTGGTTAGGTAAGATGTTAACATCATGGGAAGCTGGGTGAAGGGTACACTGGAACCCACAGTATTATGTTTGTAACTCTTCTATTAGTTAATTTTAAAATATAAGTTTACAAAGAAGTCACAGGGTCAACCCAGATTTAAAGGGAGAGGATATAGGCTCCACTTGTTGAGGGGGGAGTGACAAAGTCATGTTCTAAGAGAGCACATGGAATGGGAGAGGTTGTTGCAGCAACCTAGTGGGCTTCTAAAATCTGTTCAGGACATCTTAGCAATGGCATAACTTGGAGTGTTACGTGTATGGGGACTGGTGTCTGATTTCTAAAGCTTTCACAGTTGAATTTGACAATCTTCCTCTTTCACTTTTAAACCGGCTGTTAAGAAGTACTTCTCTATTCATATTGCTATCCACTTCCCCTTGGATCAAATTTTGTGAGCATGATCCAGAAAAAATAAGTTGCCTTAGATAAAACTTAGAGGTAGTCGTTGACTTGACTACTATGATGTGCTTGACCCTGAGACTGAGAATCAGACACATAAGTCTATCATGTGCAAATTGTACAAGAGCTAGAGGGTGCTTTTCCCAAATAATCCAGGTCTCTAAACTGCAATCTCCAGAATCCAGCTGAATTCTAATCAGCAGTATTTGCTTTCTGGGCTAATAAATCTCAAAACTTACTTTTTTAAGATTTGAAATTATCAAAGCTTGGCTGTGATAATTTCCAAGCCAATGTAAACCCCAGGAATTTATTTACAACTACATTTTAGAATCTGCCTTGGCCTTTTACGAAGTTCTAAATTCCATCCACGCCTCCTTTAACCATCCTTCATACCTCAGCATGGGATCTGAGAATTTACAAAAGAAGAGGAAGAAACCTAGGATTATTTTGGCATGGAAATTCTATAAAAGTTTTTATTGTTTAAGAGAGCACCATATTTGTAAATGAAATAGGTCTGTGTTTTATTTTTGTGCTACCTATATCAGATTTGGTATAAGAGCATGCTAGTTTTCTACAATGAACTGGAAAAGTGTCCTTCTTTGTTACAAGGAGGGATCCCAAAACACCAGAACTATCTTCTGGAAGGCAGGCCCCTTATAAATACAGGCTTCCCCGGCAACGTGAGTGTTCTAGGAATCCATCAGCTGGGTTGTTGTGAGAGGTTGCGTTGGGCTTCAGTGAATTTTTTTTGGAGATTCTTTCAAGCGTTTGCCCATTTCATAATGGATGATTTACATGAACGTGTGACATGACAAATGCACTTACCTGCCCACACCACGCTGAGTGTTCAGCAGTTTTTGACCAGAAAACGAGATGACTGCCATGCCCCACCCTTTCTATTCACCCAATCTTGCCTCAAACTACTTTTTTTTGTTTTCCTGATTTAAAAAAAGTCCTCAAAGTGGAACATTTTGCCGATGTGGAAGAAGTGAAACAAAAAAACAGAAGCACTAAAAGGCATCAAAATCGACGAGTTCAAATGCTGTTTTGAGCAGTGGTAAAAGCTTCCTTGTAGTGTAGTGCATCAAACAGAGAGTACTTTGAAGGTGACTGAAGTTTAAACATGTAAGAATAAATACATAAATTTTTATAAATAAATCACAGGGGTTTTTGATAATTTAAATAACACAAGTCATCTGTTCTTCAGGTAGGGCACATTTTTTAGAAGTAGATCCTTGATAAATTTTTCAAAATTTTCAGTGATTATTCGTCTATTCAGATTTTCTATTTATTCTTGTGTTAAACTTAAAAATTTATATTTCTAGTAAAATCAACAATTTCATCCAGATCTTCAAATCTGTTGGCCAAAAGCTACACATAATATTTTATTATGAGCTTCCAAATGTGCCTATATTTGTGGTTTTGCTGCCTTTTTCATTACCAACTTTCATGAAGTTGTATATTTTTATGTTTGTTTTATTAGTCTGCTTTTTTCCCCCTTTTTATTGTCTTTTTGGAACAAAAGTTCTGACTTCATTAATTCTACTTTTCTACTTTCTTTCTAATTCATTAACTTTATTAATTTATGTGGCTTTGTGAGAACTCTCAATTTACTGATAAGTTCCAGGAACTGAGAAACCTGTGTGGTAAATTTTCAAGATGGATATTAAAGTTGGCCAAATTAGTGGCAGGGGTCATGGTATAGAGGAAGGTTGTTAGATGTGGTAGGGGGTCCTGAAGGGTCAGTAGATAAAATTGGGAATGGTAGGGACCGCTTTTGCTTTTTATGAGTAATGTGCTAAGACAGTCCTTTTCAGTGGTTTTCCTGTAGTATAATGAATAATTTAATGATGTTTGGAGTAAGTAGAGCGTAAAGTACAGAAAGGAAATAAGATCAGCATATTTAATGGTGCTTAGGTAGATTTGCTCTGCTCTGACTGCTGTCAAATTGATTTAAAGCAATTAAGAGCTTCATGACTTCTAGGGAAAAAATTTACTCAGGAAGTTAAATGTTTAAATTCAAATTTATGAATAATCTTGTTATTCTGTGATACTTTTTTTCATCAATGCTATGAACTTCCCACATTGTGATACAGAGTCTCTATCTTCTTGAAACAAAGGCAGATTCCTCAGGAGCAGAAAGATCTTTAGGCTACTGAGGAAGTAAACTATCCTCCCAGTTTCATAACGTAGAAAGAATAACTGATATTGAAGTAGGAATGTAGGGTTCTGTGAATTTTGTTGTTTTTGTAAAGGTAACTGCAATGCATGAATCTCGTTCTAGCAGGAATTCATACTCTCCAAGATTAAACCCTCAAAGATCAATAAGAGTTTGTAAGTTGAAGCATCTTTTTATTAACACCTGCATAGATGCTTACTGTTCCAAGGTAGTACTCTGATGATGTTTGAGGTTAAAGCACACAGACCACACTTGAGATATGAGCAGATCCTCTAACTCTGTCCTAAAAGAATAGAGTTGACATTTAATGAGATAGACGTTTAGTTATGAACGTCTGAAGTTTGAGATATATATTAGATACTGAAGTGGAGATGTTACTAAGCTCCTTGATCAGAACCTAATGTCAGGAAAGATACAGGCTAGGGATAAAAATTGAGGGGTCATCAATAAATAGTTGCTATATATGTCATGAGATTGGATAAGATCACCAAAAGAATATAGATAGAGAAAAGGTCCCAAGACCTCTTGTATTGTCGAATTACTGCTATTTCAGGTGTGTCTGGGGTGAAAAAATGTTGAGGTCCCTATACTAGAACCTTTTATCAACTCTTATTGTGTCACACATGTGGTTGGTTTATATCTTTATTTCATTGTTGAAAAGAGTTAAAGACCTCAGCCAATTCATAAAATGAAGTAAAATAGAAATGAGTGAATAATGTGAAGATTAAAATAAAACCCCAAATCCCCTATATGTAGTGAACATTATTGCTTACTCACCAATATTCATCCCATCCCAACCAATTAACCTAAGCTGACAATAATCTCATCCTCCATTAGTGAAGTTTCGACCGTGGCCAGGCCCAGGACAATTTAGGTCAATGACAAGCAAGGAGAGGTTTATCAGGGTCAACTGAAAATGAAGTTAGACTTTAAGAGAAAACTATGGGAAGGGGAGCTGTTTTCTGTCTTTCACAGCACTGGGTGTGAATAAGAAAATTCATACTGACACTGTAGGTGGCCCAGGAGAGACCTGGGTCCTTTTTGACATCATTGACCTATGAAATTAAGCAACAAAGAAATGTATCTTACTATTATGTGAGCTAATAGATATCCTTATTCTCAAGGCAATTTCAGTTGTTTTTCTTGTTACTTGTAGCCAAAAGTTTTCTAATGAATATATCATGTATGTAGTGTAAAATAAATTGTCTCTAGCCTTTTTAAGACTACATGAAAGTTACCACTAAATTTGGACTAATTGCATTATTCATAAAAAGCTGTGATGATTTGCCTGCAAGATAGTTGGCTTTTGTTTGACTTCAGATTATAGTTCATATATCATTGAATTAGGTTGATTTCAAGAGAAAAAAACTCCATATATTTTTTTCTATACTTTAACAATACAATGTATTATAATGACAAGGGGCAAGAAGTGAAAAACAATGTTTCCAAATGAAATAAATAATAAAACTTTGAGAATGAAAAGGTAAAAGAATATAGCTGTCAGAATTGGTTTAGGGCCCTACCAGGCTCATTTGGTCGGAGAACTCCAATTGTCTTTGGAGTCTATGCCATTCATTTGCCCTGTGTTACCTATGGCCTTGTACATTATCATGGTCAGTATCATAATCATGAAACAGCACGTGCTACATGAAGTAGCTAGAATGCATATCTTGTTTAATTCTTATAATATCCTCTCTTCTCGAATAATGATATAACCAATGAGGAAACTGAGGATCGCAGAAGCCAAGTAACTATCCAATGTGATCCTCTACTATGATCTGAATGTTTATGTACCCAAAAGATTCATTTGTTGATGTCCTTACCCCTAAGGTGATGGAATAAGGAAGTGAGGCCTTTGGAAGGTGATGTAGTCCTAAGTGTGGAGCCCTCATGAACAGGATTAGAGCCCCTTTAAAAGAGACTCCAGAGAGATCCTTCTCCCATTCTCCTGCCATGTGAGGATACAATGAGAATTTGGCAGTCACGAAGAGAGCCCTCCCCCGACCATGTGGGAACCATGATCTCTGGCTTCCAGCCTCCAGAACTGTGAGCAATAAATGTCTGCTATTTATAAGCTGCAGAGTCTGCAACCCAAATCAACTAAGACACTCCCTGACCCATACCAGTAGGTAAGTCTACATTAGCAGCAAGTCCTAGCTGTTTAGTCCCAGACCTAGACAGTGCCTGGCATGCAGGGGTACTCACAGTATATTGACTGGATGCTTTGTAACATTTGGAGTTCGTAGTAAATATAACATCACGTTAAATCCCTGGCCACCTTCCTATAACATTATCATCCTTACATGATGGTTGTCAGAACCTTTTAATAAGAAAACAATAATTGACTATTTCTCCAAATAATCTACTTTTATACACTGACACTGTCTTTGTGTATAACAACCCCACGTACTGTCACCATGACAACACACTGTCCTTAGTCTCATGCAGACCATTAGAAATACTTTATAAATAGAATATTCAGTTTCATTCTACCCAATTTTGCCTAACATCTTTTTTGGTAATAAAAATCAGAGATAATATATTAAAATACCCCTTAAAACTCAGAATATGATGCTTCCATAAGGTTTTTATTTAATAGATTGTACAGTCATGTAAGACCTGTCATGATGAGTATTTAACATTTAGAAACTACTTTGTACCCTTAGCAAGTAACAGAGAAACTTCTAACTGGTAGGTGTAAAATCAGGTATCAGAAACACAAAGATAAACAAACATATCTTTTTTTCCTTTAGAGCACTAATGACACAGCACCTAATATACTCATGTGTATGATGCATGAATCTGTAAATTTAAAATTAGAGATAATATGATCAGATAGTGTTATCTTCTTTTCTTCTAACACAAATACAACCAATTATCAATGTCCTCTGACATTTGCAATCTTAGATTTTTATTCTGAGAGTCTCACCTTATCACAACACTAAAGGGTTTATAATTTGTCAGATGATAAGATAGCCAAATTAGGAAAAGAAGATAAAGAACATTAATTCTAATTAGTAAGCTGTCTTCCTGTTATAATATTTCAAAATACATTTGGAAAAAAGGCATTTTCTTTTACCTCAGGCAATAACATATACTCCGGGAAAATTTTCAGAAAATAAAAAAATTCTAACTTATTTAATTATATTTTATATTCAGTCTTAATGATCATCTTTCAGTTTTTTTAGGGACAAGAAGGGTGTGCAGAACAGACTGGGATTGGTAATAATAGTAACGGTAATATTATTGAGCACTTAGTATGTGTTAGGCATGTTGATCTTCCTATATGCATTTATTACTTTATTTAATCTTTACAATAATCTGGTGAGGTGTGTACTATCATCAGGCTCGTTTTAAAGATGAAGAATCTGGGGCATAAAGAGTTTAAGTAACCTGTTCAGCTCCTAAATTGTGGAGGCAAGTGGAGAAAATTCTGGATCTCATTGGTACGAATTTTTGTCAGTAAAAGGTTCATTTCATTTGTTCTCAAGGTAGCTGTCACATAGACCAAGGTAGCAGAATTTTTACTATGAGTGAATATTGTATTAACTGAAGACTTTTCTAGGCCTTTACCATTTCTCTAGGTTATTAATTTCTCTGCTGTTACTTCCTGTCACTCAATAATACCAAAATATCTCCAGCCAGATTTTGGGACCCAGAATATGACCCTTGAGGTCACTGTGATATTACAGTTTCTATTCAAACCATCCTCTTCTCCTGAAGCCCTGTTCTGCATCCCTGACTCACAGCACCTGCTAATGGCTCCAGGTGGAATGATGCAACGAGCCCAGTTAATAAGCCCATTAGCAATCAGCACTGCTGTGGGCAGAAGAGAAAACTCTCAGTTTGGGATGAAATCAAAATGCACAGTGTACACTAAAACAACAGAAAGAAGTGGAAATATAACTGAAAGGCACAGTTCCTCTTCCCTTAGAGACCCCTTCATGTAAAAAACTAATTAAAATATTTTATTCTCATCTTTCCATGATTGAGAAGTATTATTTCTTAATGTTGAAAACAGAAGGACATACCCCTGAAATGAAATTCAGAAAGTTAATGGAAAGAATGAGGTTTCACCCAGAATCCTGTAAATAGGTCAAAAAGAAAAATAAACTTGTTTGTTTGTTTGTTTGTTTGTTTTTAGATAAAGCAGAGCTCTCTAGGATTTTAGAGTTAATTGGTAAATCTCCGAAGTGCCAGCTACTTGAATGCAACTAACTGAGATGAACATCCCGAAGTCTGAGACTCCACTAGACAGTAGCCTAATTACTCAAATCCATAATGACTGGGGAAAATGAGGTTGCCCTGGATGAGATTCTTATCTTACAGGAGCAATTAAAATATGATTCTAATTTCAAGACACAAGGTTTCTCAACCCAGGATTCTCAACCTCAGAATGAGTGACATTTTGGGCCAGGAATTCTTTGTTTTGGAGATTGTCTTGTACATTGTGGGGTGTTTAACAAAAATCACTGACCTCTGCTTACTAGGGGCTGGGAGCATATCCCTGCTTCCCTGTCATAATAATCAGTGTCTCCAAACATTGCCAAGTGTCCCACGTTGGGGCAAAACTACCCCTAGTTGAGAACCAATGGCTTAGAAATTTCTTTTTCATGCTCCTATTATGCTTTGGTGACCCAAATGACACCCCTTCAGGAGACGTAGTTACACAGGATCAGCCCAGACCTTTATACTCTTTCGGATGGCTTTGACTCCCAACTCTTTCACTTACTAGTTGTGTGACCTTAATCAAATTACAAAATAATAGTATCAATATTATTATTTATTAAGTGCTTATGCATTAACTTTCAACTAGGCTATACTGAAAGAGCCAGGAAATTTAATAGATTCTGGGGATCCAGTATTGAGCAAAAATAATATTGATTCTGATTTCATGGAGCTTAGCCTAGTGATGAGATGGATATTACTCAAACAAACTGCTCATGTAAGTGTGTAATTACCTGGTCAGGTGACTGTTGTGAAGTAAAAAGCCCATGGCACTAGCATGTGCATAGGTCCTGTGGTTACAGAAAGCATCAGGCATTCTGAAAGATCAAGGGGTTGAACTACAGAAAGCAAGTTTACCATAGGCTGGCCACTCTGCTAAGCCTTTTCTCTGTAGAATGGCATGGAATGGTGCACGCAGCATGATGTGGTACTGTTAATACCCTTATTTACCATGTAGGGTCTGTAATGTTGTCACTTAGCCATGGTCCCATGATTTGATATTGGGGAAGGAGGGGTTCAAGACCAGATCTGCTGTACTTCAGATCCTGTGTTCTTTCATCACTCAATTGTACAGCCTCTTTATTACCTCATCTTTTAGTTTTTGTTTGATTGATTGATTTTTAATGATGAAGCATTTCAGACATATCACAAAAATGTAGAAAATAATAAAATAAATGCCTATTGTCAGTCCTCAAAAGGTTAAAGCCAAGCCCGCTGTAAAGAATTACAGCCAGGCCCACTGTAAAGGGTTAAAGCCAGGCCCACCGCCCAGGCTTGACCTTGGTACAATCAGTCCCTGTCTGGGGCTGAGGAATTCCTGGGGCTGACAGTTACTGCGCATGTACTGCCTCATGGAACCATGAAAACCCAAATGACCGCTACTGGGCAGATGCAGCAAGATGCCACTTCTGCTTGAGTATGTATATATAGTCCCAGGTGCACAGTAAAGTAGCTTGCTCGCTGGCCTGTTTATGGTCCCCCATGTCGGCTCCACGTGTGTACCACCGCTGAAAACAGCCCTGCCTGGAAACCTTGGCAATGATACCTATATATCTATCATCCATCTTGAGAAATTGGAGTCTCGTGTGCTACTCTCTGATCCCAGTGCTCTCCTTCAACCTATACTCTGCAGAGGTAACTACCATCCTGAATCTGGTCTGCATCTTTTCCATGCATATCTTTATACCTTTACTACATATATGTGGAGCTAGCCTAAAAAAACATAGAGTATTGTGCAAGCTTTTAAGTGTTATAAAATAATATCAAATTACTCATGCATGTATCCTTCAACAGTTTGCTTTACTGCTTTCTTTTGAGGTGTATCCATGCTGATACATGAAGCTCTAGTTCATTCATTTTTACTACTCTATAGTATTCAATGTATGTATACACCACAATTGGTTTATTCATTATCCTACTGCTGAACTGAATTATATTAACTTTTTTTTACTGTTAGAACAATGCTGCAATAATATTCTTACATATATCCTCTTGCATGCAGATCTGGGAGTTTCTCTGAAGACTGCATCTAGAAATTGCTAGATTAAAAAGTATAAGCATCTTCAATTTTGCTAGACATTGTCGAATTGATCTTCAGATGATACCAATTTAGAAACCCCAAGTAAGTAAATGAGAGTTTTATTGTTTCATTTCTTCTACAGATGTACGTGTAGGACTCAATTAAATTGAGTCAATTATATATTACATATTTCCCAGCCTGTAGCCTGTCATTTTACTTTATCTATTGTGACTGTTGTTGTATAATACTCAGTTCTAATGTAATCAAACCTATCAATCCTTTTATTCATGGTTTGTGCTTTTTGTTTCTTGTTTGATGAAGTCATGTAAATGAGTGTTTTCTAGAAGATACTTTTTTTTACGTATTTTGAAAAGTAATGGTTTGTTTTAAAATTTCCTTTTCATGTCTTTTGTTATTAACTTGTCTAACCCCCTTTCTATTATTAGTTTCAGGTGTACAAAACAACATAGTGATTAGACATTTACATACCTCATGAAGTGATAACCCCAGTAAGTCTGCTACCATACTGTCTGCCCTTTTACTTATTGATTTGTCAGTTATACATAACACAAATTCTTTTGCCAATTTATAGCTCATATTTTCACTTTATTTATGTAGTCTTTTGCCAAGCAAATGTTACAAATTTTGAATCTGATAAATATATCATCCTTTCTTTTATGGTGTGTGCATTTTACATCTCATTTAAGAAAATCCTTCTTCCCAAAGTCATAAAACTATTTTCTTATTTAATGCTTAAAGGTTTATTTTCAAATGTAGCTCTTTAATACACCTATAGATGATTTTTAAATATGACATGAGGTAGGGATCCAATTTCATATTTTTCTCATGAATAACCAGCTGTCCTACTGCTCCTGAACCATACTGATCAGTATTGCCATCTCTGTCACATGACCAATAATAAATATGATTGGGTCTGCCTCTGGATTGTCTCTTCTCTTTTATTTATTTTTTCTTGTCACATTGTCTTAATTATTTCAGTTTTGTAGTAAGTCTTGTTATCTAGTAGGACATAACTTGATCTTACCCAGTACTGTTTTTGGTTTTCATTGGCCCTTTATTTCTCCATGTAGATTTTAAACTTTCAAGTTCTACAAAACTTTGTTGACATTTTTATTGGAATTATTTTTAATTTATAGCTTAATCTGCAAGAAGCATTATGTTTTGCTTACATAAACATACATCTCTCTACTTCTTTAGGCCTTCTTTAATATTCTTCATTGAAGTTTACAATTTTCTCCACAAGTCATGCCCATATTTTACTAGATTTATGTCTCAGTTCCTTATATTTTAAAATTACATTTTCTAATTCTCTGTTGCTGGCATATAAAAATGCAATTGGGTTTTGTATATTGCTCTTATATCCAGCAATCTTGCTGAACTCTCTGCTTAGATCTTGTAAGTAGTCCATAGATTTTCTTGGGTTCTCTATGTAGAAAACCATAATATCTACAATCATGCCGCTAATACTTATACTGGGAGTGCCAAAAATATGTATACACATTTTAGAGATGTTATCTATGTATTATATAAATACTGATGGTAACCACTTTGAGCACCTCTCGTAATTGCAGAAGTCAAACATGACTTGTATTCATCTTTTGTTATCAGTATATATTGAATATTACAATTTTTCCTTTCTTAAAATGTGTGTACATTTTTTGGCACCCTCTGTATTTAACACATGAAGGTCTGTGATGTTATCCCTTAGTCAAGATCACATGATTTGAAAGTGGGGAGGCTGGGGTTCAAGACCTGCTGTACTTCAGAACCTGGGTTCTTTAACACTCAATTATGCTGCTTTTCCATTACCCCATCTTTTAGTTTCTGTTTGATTGATTGTTTTTGTTGTTATTTGTCAATATTTACGTATTTTATTTATTTTTTAATTTTTTTCTTTTTAAATCCTTTCATTTTTTTTCTTCCTACAATAGCAAAGACTTCCAGCAGAAGCTTAGACTTGTATGAAAATATTAAATATAAGCAATACAGTAGATGTTCCTAATTTGTTCTTGATTTTAAAACAATATTTCCACATTTCCACCATCAGGTATGATAATTACTATAGATTAAAATATATGTATATACATATACACATATTCTTTACTAGTATAAGAAAGTTCCTTCTATGCAAAGATTGCTAAAACATCTTATCATTAATGGAAACTAAATTTTTACTAGTGTTTTTTCTTTTTCTTTCTGCAGGTACTTAGATTTTTTTCCCTCCAATCTATTATTATGGTGACTTACATTATTGGATGTGGTGAATTACAGTAACAGATTTGAGTCTCAGTTTTCTTATCTACCATTGCAGAAAATAATCTTTACCTAATAGGGTTTGGTAAGGATTAGATGAAATCTAAGAAGAATTGTCAGGCAGGCACAAATAAAGTCCACGCCCACTGAATCTTCTGGCTCCACCAGATCCACTCTCCACTCTGGCTCTGTGCCCTGGGACTACATCAATGGCATCCTTGCTTTTATCTCTGGTTACGTTCAGTCAACAGGAGGCAGCAGCTAGCTGTCACAGAATAGGAGGAGGATGAAGTTGGAGTATTGGTTTTCCTTGGCAGGTCACAACAGATTGCTTGCACCCCTCATCTGAAAAGATCAGTGCCTATCATGTGGCCCTTTCCATACAGCTGCAAGATTCAGATTCTGCTAGGACATGGATATGCATGGGTTTTAAATGAAGTACTTCTGTTCAGGGAAACAAGTATTTTTTGTCTTGAATGATTTAAAAAATTGGATCAATAATTCTTTTCTCAGATGATGTCAAAACTATTTTTTCTACTCATAGTAGCCTTCAAGTAGAGCCTAACACAAAGCTCTGAAGCATTTTAAAGGCTCTATAACATTTGTTTTGTTTAGCAGGAAAAAAGGAGGGAGGTTAGGAAAAGGTTTCAGGAGTAGACGTTTAAACCATGTGAGTAATTTTCAAGTTCACTGTGCTCTAAAATCCCATTACTTCCAATCTGTAATATAATAAAAATTATAGAACATAAGTCAGATCTGAAATGCAAAAATATGAGACATTTTCACATATCAAAAGGAACTCCATTTACTTTAATTTTCCTGTTGGGTGTGCCTACAGACGTTCTCACTTTGGGATGTCTTCTATAACTTTGTAAAAGGTCAGGGACTGACCTAATAGGCCCAGTAGAGGTTAAATGGGCACTGGGAAATTGTTCAGTACTCATCCTAGTGAGAAAACTGTACCAACGCTTCATTTGATGATGTTTCTATTGATGATACTTAGTTTGAGTTACCGTAGGATAAAAAGGAATACCAGGTGCTCTTTACAATCCAATACCTCTCGAAAAAAGGATAATTGAAAACAATAATTCACAGACCCACCTCTTCCTCAGTATTTAAAATTCTGTATTTCATCTCTACAGGTCTGATATAGAGTCCTGTTTAAACAAAAAGGTAATATGATATTACTGATTTTGATTACTTGAAAAATATTCAAGATAAAGAGTTTCAAAATAGTCCTAAATATAGTCTCACATTATTGAATCTCCGTATAGTCCATCTTCCTCGCTAGTAATGTTAACAGTCACTGACTTGGGTTTAACAAGGTTTGTAGAGCTCTAATAATCATGTGAAAATAAACCAAATAGAAAACAAACAATGTAAAGATTCTCTGAATTGACTCATTTAAAATCCTCCCCATACCATTTTGCTGTGCCTCCCAGTCTGTAAAACTAGCAATTGCATTTATTACATTACCTTCCCCAGTCTCTCTTAGAAGTAGAGTTCCAGGTGTATAACTCAGGTTCCACCATTCAGAGGGACTCTCACTTGGAACTGAGTTACATAGAAGGAAAGGTGGGATTCGGGACACCCATTTTGCTATTGACGATCATGACAGAGGTGGCATGTTTGTGTCAGCAGCTGTGACAGTAGCTTTCTGATTTGACAGTTTCATATTGTGGAAGAGGCAGCAGCTCCTGGAAGTTCAACCCATTTCTGCAGGCATCCGAACAGTTGTGTGAGTGGCCTCTATCCCTTAAGAAATCTGTCATGCACTACTGGAGTGGATTCTGTTGCCTACCACTAAATACCCTACCTGAGACAGTTGATTCATTGCATTCTAGGTAGAGCTGAAATGCACCATAACAGGAAAAGAGTATGACCTTTGAAATACCCATTTAAGTATGGTTGATTCACTTAGTCTGCACCAGATTCTATGCAAGGTGCTTGAAGTATGGTCCCCAAGGAACTCCCATGTGAGATTGTAAACATAGGTGTGGGGAGTAGAGTGACTAAGGAGGAGGCAAGGAGAGGTTGGTAGGTTAAAACAACCAAATACTAAACATGGTTGTAAGGGCAACACATAATGATTGCTACTCTTTGAAGCCTGACACTTTTTAAAATCAGAGAATTTATAAAGGGAGAAAAGAGGGGACACGAAAGAAGAAAGGAAGAAAGAAAATGAAAAGAAAGGGAGAATATTTGACCCTTCATAAATATTATTTGATCTGCATAATGTACAAACATGATCTCATTTAAAATGTCATCACAATGTACCAAATTTGTTAAGAATATTGATCCCATTTTAGAAGTCAGAGAACCGAGCTTAGTGTCTGAGATTTAAACCCACATGTATCTATCCTCAGACCCCACGCTGTTTTTAACTTTGTCTAATGTGATGGGAGTGGGAGAGATTTAATAAAATTTCTGGTTATCTTTGCAAAGTTATGAGTTGAGAACTCAGTGTGCAGAATGAGATTTAGGCTTGTGAACACTTCTTTCCCTTTGGCAGTAATTAGAGCTTGATGATATTTTTTTCTGCTATATAAATTCAAATTTTATGCTTTGGAGTTTGCTTGAAATTTTTGAAATAAAGACATGAATGTTTCCAGATAATTTCTTCTCACTCCTGAAAATTTTGCTGATTTTGCCTGCTAGTTCCTATAAATAACTTTGTGGGATTGAAAGTGTAAAGTCAGGAGGAATAAGCCTGCCAGAGTATACTATGCATTCGTGAGGATACATAATTCCCTTAGAGACTTGAACTAAGAAACTGTGTAAACCAATAACCTTTTTAAGGACACACTGCATCACCAACGGAGTTTTTTTTGACAACTGCTTCTAATCCCCCAATATAACACATTACATGGGCAAGAAAAATGCTTAATAATATGACAACTTATTGCTACATCAGATCAAGTGGGAGGTATGTGCAGATATTTGCCAGTCATTTATGGGTGTGTCTTTGAAAGACACACACACACACACACACACACACAGAGCGAGAGCGAGAGCGAGAGCGAGAGAGAGAGAGAGAGAGAGAGAGAGTTGCAAGAATTTATTCAAAGAAAGTTGGAATTTCAGCTGTAAAGAGAGATTAAAGTCCACGTGTAAAGTTAAAAGTCTCTTTAATTAGTAAATATGACTAATTCTCAGCTCTGAAAAACACAATGGCTAAAATGTATTTTAGGTTCAATTACATACTAAAGCTCACACATGTCTGTCCTTTTGTGGGGCATCCTATTATATGTAATCTAGCGCCCTCTAGTGTAATGAGCTTTAATAAAAAACTTAGGGAGTCAGTACACAAGGGCTGTCTGGAAAGTATCCAGCCATATAACAGAGGCATTTATGGCTGGATTTTTTTCAGACAGCCCTCGTCTATACCATGTTTTGGTTTCTAATTCTAAAAGAATATAGTCATTGGATAGTGGCACTATTTACTTAGTGTTTTTTTTTTAATTTTGTATTTCCAAAGGCATGCACAATAAAAACTATAAAAAGGAGTAAGATTGAAGTTCGCAGGTTTCCTGCTACATCTATCAGTGAACAAAAACCACTTTTATGAATCAGGACATTTCTTAAATCAGGAGGCAAAGGAAAAATAATTTTGTAAAACAAGATAATGAGTTATCAGAGACTCTTGGAATTTTATGACAATAACAAACTGCAGGTATCCAATGGGAGTGGAACGCTGTTGGCACTTGCTTCTCCTGTATGAATGTTGCTGTCACCAAGTGGGTCTGGCACTGGCTACAGGGCATGGTTAGTGCTTCATATATAGTTTCTGACAAACTTTTCTTTTTAAAAAAATTGTGGTAAAAAGCATATAACATAAAATTTACATTTTGGCCATGTACAGTATAGTAGTGTTAACTATATGCACATATTGTGTAACAGAGTTCTAGAATTTTCTGATCTTGTAAAACTGAAACCCTATACCCACCAAATAACTCTCCTCTTTTAGGGATTGTTTTCCTTTTTCAGGAAATCTCATGTGAAAAGGTACAAGCAGCACTTCTCTAATAGAAGAAATGACAAGTGCCATATTTTGCCATGTATAATGTGCACTTGTTTGCCCAAATTTGTAAGGGGAAAAATAAGGATATGCATTATATATGGGTAGTACCAATTCTGTATCTATATAAATGTTTTTAATTCTTTTGTTTATATTTATAAGTTAAAAGTGTAACTCTAGAAATCAATAACAATATACATATGCAAAAAATGCCCTGGAATATGATAATCAGTTTTTTTATTGTTAAATTTATTGGGGTGACATTGGTTAGCAAAAGTTACATAGGTTCCAAGCGTACAATTCTATAGTGCATCGTCTACGTGTTGCATTATGAGTTCACAACCCTGAGTCAGTTCTCCTTCCATGGCCATATATTTGAGTCCCCCTCCCTCCCCTCCCACACCCCTCCCTCCTTCCCCTCAGGTAACCACTAAACTGTTGACTGTGTCCATGAGATTTTGTTTCTTTCTTGCTTTCAGTCTTACATTCTATGTATGAGTTATGTTCAAAAAAATAAATGCAAAAATTTTTTTATAATACAAAAAACAAGTACCTAAATATAAATACATAAAAATTTGAATTAAAACGAAAGATTTTTTTTCCCTGAAAGTTTAGGCCAAAATGTGGGTGCATATTATACATGGCAAAATAGTTCCCTGTCCGTGGGGCCTTTCGCTGGGTGGCCGTTCACACTTGTGTCAAACCCATAAACCTCTCGGGACCATTGTTTGACATTACAATTACAGACTTTGTTCTTCTCCACTGTTAAGGGTTTGGTTGTGTCCTCTTCTCCAACCCCCCAATTCATTTGTTGAAGTCCTAATCCCCAGTCCCTCAGAAGGTGACCTCACTTGGAGATAAGAGCTTCACAGAGATAATCGGGTTAAAATGAGGTCATTAACAGAGACTCTAATCCAGCATGACTGGTGTCCTTATAAGAAGAGGAAGTTTGTGAAGATAAAGGCAGATATCTGGTTGATGCTTCTACAATAAAGAACACCAAGATTGCTGGTAAACCACC
>PVJL010001781.1:109776-234345 GCA_004026885.1 Lyroderma lyra
GCACACACACACGCTCACACACACTCACACACACGCGCGCACACACACTCACTCACACACGCGCGCACACATGCACACACACATGCTCACACACACATACATGCACACACATGCTCACACACACACATGCTCACACACATGCTCACACACATGCTCACATACACACACATGCACATACACACGCTCACACACACACGCGCACACACATTTACTTCTATCGGTGGCACCGTGGGTTGTTATTGCTGCCTGAAGTAGCACAGTCAACACAGACTTAAGGTTTAGGCTGAGTAATTAAAAATCCACAGAGATGTGACAACTTTGTAATATAATGCAATTAAATATTGTATTATAGAAAGTAATTGACTCAGTGAAAATGGTGTTTTCTAATTTTCCATTAGAAGGGTTCAGAATGTGCCACTCCAAAATATACCGCTTTAGCAGAAGGATCACCTGGAGCTGATTATTTTTAAGAAACATCAGACTCAGGAGAAGCTCTGAAAACCAAGTAGAAGTTCCCCTTTTGTAAGGGACACTTGCATTTACAGTAGTCCCCTACCCTAATCCATGGGGGTACATTCCAAGAACTCCAGGGGACGACCTACGTTGATAGAAGAAATATCCAAACCTATAGAATTTTTATGAATTTATTTGAGCTAAACTGATGACCTATGATGGGAAGCAAGATCTCAAATGCTCTGAAGAATAACACTTCTACAGTTTCTTTAATGGATTTGAAATTAAGGAGGGACTCTATAAGGAAGGTGGGAATTGGATTATAGGATAGTTAACAAGATGATGCAGTCTCTTGAGCGTTAATACCTCCTTAAGCGTATTACTTCCAGCATTTCCAAGGTGTGTCAACCTAGATGCACAAGAACAATGGAATGGACAGGGCTGGTTTAAAACCTTTCACTGAGGAAGTTATAGGCCGGGGGTGTGACTACTCACCATGACCTGCCCAGTTAGGAATTTATCATCAGATCACCCTGGGAGATTACTTTCCTTAAACCCCTTTTCTTGTTCACATCCAAAACCCTATATATGAGAAAAAATCCGGACATAAATGCCTCTATGGTTTGTATTACATGGCTGGATACTTTCTGGATAGCCCTTGTATACTATTTTTCCTATACATACATACCTATATAAAGTTTAATTTATAAATTAGGCACAGTAAGAGATTAACAAAACAATAATAATAAAATAAAACAATTGTAACAATATTCTCTAATAAAAGTTTTATGAATGGCCTCGGGACCATTATTAAGTAAAGACTACGTGAGCACAAGCACTGCAATACTGCCACAGTCGATCTGATAACAGGGGCGCCTGTTAAGTGACTAACAGGCGTGGAGCTCACAGAGCATGGAGACACTGGACAAAGGGATGATTCATGTCCTGGGTGGGAGGGAACGAGAAGGCATGAGATTTCATCACACTACTCAGAACATCGTAAAGTTTAAAACTTATAAGTTGTTTATTTGTGGAGTTTTCCATGTAACATTTTTGGACCATGGTTGACCATGGGTAACTGAAACTGTTGCCAGAGAATGGACCCTTCATGGTGTGATACCCAGGTTCTTGGTATCCTGCACAAAGAAATGAACGAGACACAGAGATGCAAGGGTGAAAAAGCAGTATATTAGAAGTAGAAAGTACACTCCAAAGAGACAGGAACAGGCCCCAGCTAGAGTGACTCAAGGGCCCCAAACAACAAGGCTTTGGTAGTTTATAGTCTTCTTTCGTTGCAAGCGATTATGCCTACCTGGGCTGGGGCCTTTTGATTGGCATCTTTGATGGACGGGAAGAATTATGTCACCTTTTTTTAGACTGTGCATGTTTCTTCCCAGAATTCAGCCTGTTATAATGATATTAATGTACTTCCGGGCACACGAATGATATTATAATGATGGTATAATAAAGCTTAGGTGAAATGAGGATCACTGTAACCCTTACTGTGCGGACGCTAGGGGCTGGCTTTTAGTACCCTATAACTTTTTTGTGTGAGCTAATTTCTCCTGTGGTTTCCCTTGTGGTTGTCTAACTTGGTGCAGGGATTGCTAGAAAAAGAGTGGTATTAGGGTGGTGACTGTTGCAGCAAGATGGGTCCCAGGAGAAGGGTCCTGAGATGCCCCTAGTCACCTGCCTACCTCACTTTTCTCTTGAGAGGCATGATCCCCATAAATCTCTGTGGGCAGTTGAGGAACAGGAGGTCTCTTCTATATGTGCTTCCTGTGGAATGTAGCCATTGTCCCTACCTATGGGGGATTCATGGAACTCGCACCTATCTGATCTAAAAGGAAGAAAGTGTTCTTGAGATCCACCAGAAACTGTGTTGACTTCTTCGGTTGGGATTGGTTGACAGTCTTACTGGTGTATTATTTGTATCACAGTAGCCCTAGAGGAAGAAAAATAGATTCAGTCAATATATTTAAAAGCATTTTCCCAGGAAATAGTCCTCAAAGTCACTGACAGGGTAGCTATGTAATGAATAGAGCCTGCAACCTTCTCCTGTGGCTTAACTGGTCCATCAGACTGAAAGAGGCTGGAATGCCTAAATCACAAGTTACAGAATAATGGTTTAAAGCAAAGTGAGAGGTAGAAAGGAGACATTCTGTAATTCGGGTCAAGGGTAATCTGTTGTTTAAGGCTAGAGACTGGAGAAGATTGATTGAGAGGGTGATTAAGGCTAGGGAGTAGGAGAAAGGCAAGGCTGGGGAGTCAAGGAACTAAGACAAGTGGACCAGAAATGTCTATAGTGAGGGGCTCTCCAATTTGGCCCCCATCCAAACTGTGATGATAAGGAGAGATCACTGTATAAGGGAAATCTCCATTGTAAGGTCATCTCCCTCTCTGTACCGAGAGAAGCAAGACTGAATCTCTAGAAACTCTTATCAAGGGAGAAGGCAACTTAAACGTACATTAACAACTTTACACTTGTTTTCTGTGCTTTGCAGGATAACCTCCTATAATTAGAAAATGATTCCCCCACCCCCGAAACTTTCTGAACATTTATTTTTATGTTAAATTGTTTTAAAATAACGGCCCGGATATGAAGACATTCCACTACAAGTATGAGTATATTAGTTGCATGTTTAAAAAATAAAAGCATTTTTTTATATAACTAAAATAACATTTTCTCTGTTACAAATATTGTTTTAAAATATTTTGTATTGCCTAATAGCAAGTCCACATTTAAATTTCTGCAAACATCGCCCAAATCACATATAATTCCAAATTAATATCATATTTGAGATCACCTATTGCATCTGATCACTAGTTCTTTAAGCCCCTTTTGGTCTGGCTAGTCACATTTTAATGGCACTGTCTTGCTGAAGAGAATGGCTCACAACGGTTTAGCTGATTATTGCTCCCTGGTATCATCTACCTTCTTCCTATAAATTGAAAATTAGATATAAATGCTCAATTATATTTAAACCTTTTGACTAGAATACTCATACATCCTAGATGATGTGCTTTACTTCGTATTGCAATTTATCAGGGGACTTATGATACCTGGTTGTCCAGCACTGGGATGCCAATAGAGACCATTGGTGGGTGGGAATAACAACTTGATGTCTTCCTGACAACCAGTAATCAATCTCTAAGATGATAATGTCCACTTCCCCATCAGTTATTTTTCAAGGGGACTCAATACCAGTTCCTTACCTGAATCAATGATTGGATTGTTTCAAAATGATTAGGTCTTAATTTTATCATTTGCTATACATTGATTAGGGCACTCCTCATTAGCTGGGGCTATCTGGTTACCCTGTAGTGGAGGAAAAATAATTTTCCATCTACTTTTTTCAATTTGTGGCTAAAACTTCCCTGAAATAAAAAGATTAACAGGAGAAAAATAAACAGAAGTTTAGTAACATGTATACCTCCCGTATACATGTTAGACATCCAGGAAAACTGAGTAACTCTCCAAAATGGCCCAAGCCACCACCTTAAATCCCATCTCCAGCTAAAGACAAAAGAAGATTGGGGGGTGAGGGTGGGAGGTGGAGGGGCCAGCTATGGGAGGTTATCAGGCAAAGCCTAGTAAACAGCATCAAGTTGTTTACATAGATTTAAGTAGTTGCCTTCTTTACTGATAAAAGCTAATCATCTCTTCTTCCTGGTACAGAAATGGACATCACCACACTCCTTCACTTTTGTGCATAATAATATATACTGGCAGTATCTTCACAGTGGTGTACCTCTACCTTTTCCTAACTGCCTACCTTGAGTTCCTGAATCCAGCATCTTTTGAATAATCTCACTATGTTTAGGAACTCTGTAGTCTTATAAGGGAAGATAGAGTCTAGGAAAATGGATTCCCATACCCTCCTTGCAAAATAGTAGCAACAGGCCAAACAGTATCATCTGGTGCTCTGTAGGCAATAGCCACAGTGATGGTTCCTCCGTCAGGCCCCCGCCATAGTTGGACCTTGTTCGCAGAAGCCTTGAGTCTGATTTCCAGCCCATCCAACATTTCTCTGGGCTACCTGGATCCTTTTTCTGCTTCATTGGCCAGAGTATACTTTTCTTGCTTACAACTAGAAACTCTGACCTAAATATTCTTTATGAAAAACTAATGATTAAAGAATATTAAATATAGAGAGTGAGAAAAAAGTTGTACCTTACTTCATCTGTAACAAATTATCTTTGCCTGGCTCTCTTTCAGCTTGTACTCAACATTTCTTTTATTCTCATTGTTTTGCTTAAAAAATAAAAAAAGAAAGAAAGCAACTGAATTCCATGTTTTGCTTTTTCTTTGTGTGCCAGAATGGTAATGAAGTTATAATATTAAACGACAACTTAGCTGTCTGCCCAATGCCTGCATTTCCTGGTATCCAGGATCATTCTCCTCTTTTTCTGGCAGCAAATATTGTGTATGACTGCACTCAAGATGGGAATGGTATAGACAGAAGAGTCAAATTGTTGCCTTTCGGACTCTTATGGAGGTTCTTGTAACTCTCCCTTAATAAGGGAGACATTAACCTTTAAAACTCGATTCTCAATTTCAAAAGCCAGATATTTGAGGCTACCAAGAAATTTGGTTAGTTGGCTTTTAGAAGTCCAAAGTTGTTATAATTGGATATGTAGAGATGAAAATTTTTATTTGGCTGGTCTAATATGCAAGGATAGATTAAGAAAGGAAAAGCAAATTTAATTACATACATATGGGCACCCTGCAAAGACATGAGCCTCTAAGGTAGTCAAGCAATTGAGGCTCATATATCATCCTGAGCTAAGAACAAGTGGGTAGGTGTCTGGGGCTTTGAAGAGCTAATGTTTGGCAAACAGACATTTGCCCTACTATGCAGATCACTCTTTCTCATTTACAAAATTATCTCTAGTATAGCTCTCTTCCTGGTACAGGCCCTCTATCTAAATTCTTTTAGGCAGTAGGGGAAGGTAAAAAGTCTTTCCTGAGTCTACTGGGCCTTAATTGCCTTTAGCTCAAAATAATCCATATGCCAAAGTAAAACATTTTGGGATGGTGTATTCTGCTCCCCCTCAAATATCAGGAGCAAAACCGGGGGGACTCACACCCTAATATTTACTCTTATGTCAAAACTTAGAGCTGAGAAGAATGGAGGGTGTCATAAGGAAGAGTTTGGGTTTGTCTCCTGCTCCTGAAGGAGATGAGCTGAGTGCCTGAGGGGACCAGGAGAAGCCTGGGGGTGATGTGGGAGTGTAGAAGAGTTTTGCAGATCTGGTGGCCCAAGAGCAGAGGGGCACAGCAGAGGCCGCCAACATGAGACTAAAGGAACAATTGACATCAGCGGCAACTGTCCACAGAGAAGTGACTATGTGATAGACCCTTGCCTGCCCCAGATACCACAGTCCATGAATATATCATGGGGAACTAGTCAGTTATGCTGTTTCTATTGTCACCACTATTACAAACAGGCTGGAGCACACCTCAGTCCACGCTGGAATTGAGCACTTGCCCAGTGGCTACTGAAAGCGGGACTGGCTAATTCCCTAGAGAACATCAATGCACAGCAGTGTCTTGGGCACCCTCACACTTTGCAAGAGGGTCTGAGTCGGGAATGACGTGGAATGTTGGATTCTGGGAACCATGCACCTCGAAGGTGACTCTAAGGGTCTGTGATGTCGAAGGAGCTGCAATCAGGCTGTGCAGATTCAGGAAGAGGGAGTAGGAAGAGGCGTGCTATGAGACCTGTGGCCAAGAGAGAAGACTTGGCCAATCAGACATCACCAAGCCCTCAGAGACAGATCTGGGTGAAGCATGACCTGACCCGTACAAGCTGGCACACACGGGCTTAATTTTCTCCTCTTTCTCTTGTGTTCTTCTCCAGCAGAGATGATCTCAGATGATTTCCATGATTCCCCTCTTTATGCCCACCTCTCCCTGTGAGGCCCAAAGTTCCTCTAAGGATAGCATCCTCCCACTGGCTCCATGAGCCTCCTTACTTTGTTTTTTCCTCTCGATTCTGACCACCAATCTGTAAGGCTCAGGCTGCTTTTTATGGATAAAATACAAATATATAAATAAAAATGTGTGGGGATCGTAGTCCTTGCCCCATAATAGATTGTAAGTTCCTTTGAGACAGTGGATCTGCCTTCTACAAAATGCTTTATATTATGTACTACGCAAACAGAGAATTTTCAAATGTTAACTGACTGGCATCTAGTCTCCCCATTTCTGATGAGAATGTTGTGACTCTGTCCTCGGCGTCACAGGTGAAAACATTAAACAGTACTAGATGTTCCAATTGTGTTTGTTTTTATTTCCCAAGAGAACTAGCTTGCATTTCCCCAAGTGGTGTCACCACAGTGGCTCACCAAACCATAACCTTGCTCATAAAGTTGTCTGGCACATGACGTCATAGCAGCTGAAGCTGATAACCTTCAGGACAAACCAGGACTCTAACTTCACCTGTTGGCTTGAAATATATGAAGTGCTTGTTCATGTTTTCTTACCTTTGTTCCACATTTTATTTTATTAAAACTTTGTATTGATGGGCATGTGGGCACAGACTACAATTTGAGGTTTAATAAAATAATATTTGCAAAACAACTTAACACAACTTTGACACCACATAACCTGTAAGCTTTCCCAATGTGAGCTATTTTTATTACTTGATCTTTGAAGAAATTTTATTTACCTGTAACTATATACATACCACAACGTATGAAAAATCAATGTCTGCGTTGTTAAATGTGCCATGCCTGATGTATTTTCAAGGTACGCCCCAACTATTTTCTATTTTCTTAAGTGGCCACAAATAAGAACTACATGAAGAGGAATGACATTTTCTGTGCATTATTCATGGCCTCCGTTACTCAGAAAGGGCCAGCCTAGTTTCTCCTTTCCACAGGGACATTATACATAGCCACATTCGATGTGACTATTAGCAGTCATGGCAGGTGAGGTTTTATTCACCCAAATCTAGACATTCACAAGGACAGACATTCCTTGATAAGGAAGCTAAAATTCCTCCTGGGAACTTAATCTGCAAAAAATTTACTGTCTGTTTGGGTAGTACGTCCATGTCTGAGATGGAGCCCTAAGGACCCCGTGATGAGATTTAAGTTCATAATGTGTAGAGGACATTCGCCTGTAGCGAACTTGCTTCTCCTCAGCCAAGGAAGTAGTGTTGCTTTTTCCTATCAGGGAGCTTTAAATGGGACTGGCAATGCCAGCATCAACCTCATCTAGGGGTTCTCACATTTGTGTCAGCATCCAAAGCACTTGGAAAATTGGAGGAAAGTCAGAATCCAGGGCCTCTCCATTCCATTGTGCTCCTGTACACACAGATTCTAATTCACTAGGTCAGGGAGGAAGTCTCAGGAATGGGCCTTAAATAGCCACCAGGTGATTCATTGGCAGGTGGGGCACAGACCACAGTTTGAGGGAAGCTGGTAAAGTCCATTCACAGTCTTTCGTTCACCGAGCACTGGGTCAAGTTGGGCAACAGGAACAAAATATGCAGTATGCTAAAGGGAGGCTACAAAGCACTGATGCAATTAATAGCTTCAAAGTGTGTTCAGACCCACTGTTTCCTCTTCATGTGAGTGTGGCAGAGTAGTGATGGGCATTTCCCCTTCACACACACACACACACACAAAATAAGGAGAAATTAAATAATTTCCCCAAGTTTTCATGGCTTCTAGATGACAGATATGGCTAATATCCAAGACTTTTGAGTGCTGGGGTAGACAGAAGGAAAGCTATAATGTTAGGTACACTAACCCCCCGCCTTCCTGTAAGAGACCAGGGCAGGAAGTTGGACTTACACAAAAGTTCATTGCTATGTTTATCACAGGGAAAAATTGGAAACAATCTAAACGTTCATCAGCAGAGGTTTGGTTAAAAAAAAAAAAAGAAACAGCAATGATCATGTACATATACAAGGGAATATTCTGCAGTGTTTCAAAAAGAAAGGACAGAGCATTATAACATAGAAAAATATTTCCTTTAATGAAAAAAAAATTCATGAGTTACAAACTTTGGAAAGCCATTTCCTTCTACACATTGAGAAAGAGAGAGAGAGACTGAGTTGTAAGAGGTGAGGTTGATGCTCTGTTTCTTTTCTTTTCTTTCTTGCTTTTTTTTTTTTTTATTGCGTAGCTCCCTGGCTGGGAATCGAACCCAGGCCACAGCGTTGACAGCCCTGAAGCCTAGTCACTACACCACCAGGGAACTCCCTGATGCTTTATTTCTTGTCACCCTGGTGAACGGGTGCTGTTGGACCCATACTAATCAGTAGAGCTTTCTGTGGAGCAGGACCCAGGAGACAATTTCTCTAAACTAAGTTGTATAGGAATTTGAGAAGCATCCAGCATAGAAAGAAATGACTGTGTTGGAGGTGATGGCCATTGGCTGTGGGCTCCTCTCCTTAGAATCACAACTCTGTTCTTAACTGTAATTATAATTGTTACTGTTTTATTTCATATGACATAACAGTATAATGTTAGAAATGTATCTAACACTATAATATCACGAAGGTATTAGTTTATGAGTCAAACATTATAAAAACTGAAGCCTAATATTTTTAGAAATAATAATTGTTATCTGCTTGTCTAAGGAGAAGCCATTTAGCAATTGTTTTGGAGAAGGTTAATCTTTGAGTTTTGAAGGGTAAGACTTCCTGAGAGAAAGAAAAAAATAAAAATATATATTTGAAAAATAAAAATTTTTCAGTTCATAACTACAGAGCACTATGAGATATTTTATTATTTCTTTATGCTTTTTTCAGAACTGAGTAATGAGCATTACCAATGCCATTCTACTTCCAACCAATATTGTGTCCCTTTCTTAGAGACACAGAGATGACAAGACATAGTCCCTGCCCTGGAGAGACAACAGTCTTATACCCTTTAATTCTAAATCTGCAATAAATTCTGTTCAAAGTAAAATAAACATAGGAGCATTCCTCAAAAGATGGGCCTTCATTTGCAAAGAGGCTCTTAGATGTCAGGCTAGTTTTATTATTTTTAACAAGATGCAGTGCTTGTTGTGCTCGTCAAAACTGAAATTTTATTTATTTATTTTTTGAAAACAAAAGACTACTTTTATTTTCTTCACTCTATTCATGAAGACAAAAGGAAAACAGCATTTAATCCCCATAACAGTGGCTTGTAACATTGGTAGGTTATGGAGCTCTCTTAAGAATAGGAACTGACACTGGGTGGTGAACACAGAATGTAACACATAGACGATGAACTACAGAATTGCACACCTGGAACCTATGTAATTCCTATTAATCAATTTTACTCCAATAAGTCTAACAATAAAAAGAAAGAAGAGGGTGAAAGTGAGGAACTGCCCTCTGCACATAGACACATGCCCATGAAATATTGCAGACAATTTCAGGAGCTCCTAGGCTCCAAGTGCATCCATGGACACAAGTTTATCAAGCCTGTTCTAGAAATGTGTTCTTTCCAAATGCAAATCTGGCATTATTTATTCAGCAAATATTTTTAGAACACCTATACTAGACAAAAGCGCTGTTAGAAGTAGGGTGACATTCTGTGTTTAACAAGCTCCCCAGGTGATTCTGATGCACATTAAAGATTGAGATCCAAGGACAAACCAAAATATGTCATCCTCATGTCTGCCCCCCAGATAGTCTGATATATTTGGGTTTTTTGTATGAAACCAATTATTGCTGTTTTTAAAACCTCACCCAGACATTCTCATATATGGGTGTAGTTGATATTGGTTGGTTTGAACTCTGGAAATATGCTTTCTGGTTCCTGATAAACATTTACAGTCCCCAAAGGAAGAGAATTCATTGTCTACTCCTATGCATCTATGGCTCCCAGCATGCATTGCACAGGCTCGGAGCTTTAAAGCCATCTAGTATGACCAGGCAGCCCTGCTGCAGTCATGAGGGAACTTTAGAATGTATGTTCCAATGGTCCTCCTCTTTCAAATTCTGCTTTCTAGTTAATAAATATGAATCTCTCTTTTAGAGTTGTTTTAATGGAAAAAATAAAACACAGTCTCTCAGTGGGTTGTATGAAACTAGAGGATAGGAAATCCATTCTTGGGGTGGAGGCTTTCAACTTCCAATTGCTTTCCTTAGTGACAAATAGATCAATTTTTGTTACTAATTAGCCACTCTGCTAACAATTTCTGTTAAGACAGTTATTTCACAAGTAATGAAGAAATCTTTGCTTTGAAGTTTGTAGGCTTCTGATTCGCATGAGAGGTAATTTTTGCAAGTCACTGTCCTCTGGAATATCTGCATGGGGTCACTAATGTCAAATAAAAGACACTGCTTTGCCTAATTAAGTGATTTTTATTAAATCATAAGATGTGAAGGGTCTGGCAGAAGTAATGCTCAGACTTGAGTTATGATTTTATTATAAAATCGTAATCATACATGCTTATGATTTTATAATAAAAGATATGGTATAAATTACCAGCTGATAAAAAAGGGGCATTATTTGTGTAACCATAAGCATGCATAGTTATGATTTTGTAATAAAAATTATAACTCAAGTCCGGGTGCTACTTCTGCTGGACCCTGTGTATATAATTTAAAAAGTAGTAATAGTCACCATTTTTATTGAGCATTTATTATAGATGGGCATGTATTGGATATATGACATATGTTTGTTAATATATTCTTTAATATTCATTGAGTTATTATTATTCCCATTTGTAGATATTGTTCAAAGTCAAATACTCAGGATTCAAATTCAGGCCTTTCTGATTCCAGAATCTATGGACTTTTCACCATATTGCACTATCTTTCACCCTATTAAGGCACATAGAACCCTAACATTCATATGCTTTATAAATTACCATGAAGAAAGACCCATACAACAGAGCTCCAACTCAACATTTAAAATGTTTGAGGAGTTCCTTGGTGGTGTAGTGGCTAAGACTTCGGCGCTGTCAACGCTATGGCCTGGGTTCGATTCCCAGCCAGGGAATTGCTCCCCGCCTCCACAAAAAAAATGTTTGAGGAAGTAGCTTCACAATGCTCATCATCTCCTTGTTCTCATTCCCATGAGTGCTATTTCTGCTTTAAAGGTGCTAAGATATTCTCGTTCAATATTGGATTTATCTTGACAGTTGTATGAGAGCCTGTAGAATTGATTAACTCATTCATAGGATCATCTATTACTGTACTGAAGTAACACAGAGTAAAATACTGCTCTAAGATTATCTGCCACATTAGGAAAAGTGAAGAAAAACTAACCTTAAGTGAGAAACTATCAACTTAGGGTGTGATGAATGTGATATGTCTTTATATTAATGAGAATGAACAGATATTTGCCAAATCTTTACTTGACTTAATTACATGATCCTGACATGACAATGGCTTGTGGAGAGAGTTTTAGGTGAAACACAATTTTGGCTCACACTGGCTATTTAACAACACCACGATTCTACTAAGTAGTAACAATTGTAACTTATTTGGCTTATGACAAAATACACATACCGTGTTCCCTAGGCATTCGCAGTAGATGCTGAGTCTTTCCTTCAAAGAGTCTCCACATCTATCCATCTATTATTTTTAAAAGCCTGAAAGACTGCTTTACAAACCTTCAGTGAAGATATTGGAAGCCCTTCGGCCCCACAAATTTCATTACTTGTTCAAATTCACGTGTGATAGACACACAAGTATACAGTTTTACATTATATCCATTAGCCTGTTTCACCACTTTATGTTACAAATATGACTTATGAATGATCATTTTCAACCCTCAGCTTTACCATGGTAGATTATAAAAGTACATTTCATTATAAGAAAAAAAAATAGAAAATAAAAAAGACCAGTTTAGGGGAAAAGGAAATTTCCAAGCAAAAATGATAAATGATGAATGGAACATGAACCAATAACTTCGGTCCTTGCTGCATTTTTTCTCACCATAACCACGGCCTACAAATACTCAGGTCTCCTATTGGCCTGAAAGTGCCAATTTTTAAATAAAAAGATGATATTATGCTTGTTAGGAATATTGCTTTCTTCATCCACAAATGGATGCTGATTTATTACATCAAAGAACCTTTTCAGAAAATTTGAGTTTTTAATTCATGTAATATTTATCCAGTCAGGAATCAAATGGTTCTTGACTTTTTCCATCTGACTTATTTCACTTAGCATGATAATCTCAAGAGCCATCTATATTATTGCAAATGGCAGTATTTCTTATTTTCTTATAACTGAGTAGTATTCCATTCTATATATGTACCACATCTTCTTTATCCAATCATCTAAGGATATTTCTGTTGTTTCCACATCGTGGCCACTGTCAATAATGCTGCTACTAACATAGGGATACCTCATATATCTTTATGAATAAATGTTTTTAAGGTTTTTGGTAGATACACAGAAGAGGGATTGCTGGGTCATATGGTAACTTTATTCTTAATTTTATGAGGACTCTCCATAATGTTTTCCATAGTGGCTATACTAGCAGTTTTAATAGTAGTGAAGAGTTAAATAATCTAAATATTTATCATTCAAATAAATTATGATGCAATCATTTGATAGAATATTGTTATCTTTTTAGGAGAATTAAAAGCATTCTACAAAGAATTTTTAATAATTTTTAATTATTTAAAATTAATTCTAGGAGAATAAAACCAGATATAAAATTGTTCTCAATGTGCAAAACACATAAATATATAAAATAACAAAAATTAACATAGTAGAATGTTAGTATTTATATACTCTTGTGAGTAATGTTCATTTTCTTCTGTATTTTTATATAATTTAAATATTTTACTATGGGTACATGTTCACTTTTAATACGAAAAATATTACTTTGGCCTATAAAGCAGGAAGAAAAAGAAAAATTTTGAGGAATTTGACAAACCATCCAGTTACTAAGAGTTGCTTAATTGAAGTGATAAATGTCCAGTCTCATTAAAGATATTCATGTTTGGATGTAAAACTTTTATGAAAGTATGTGTGTTTTACAGAAAACCACTGGTTGCTAATACTCTCCTTGGGAATTTGTTCTTACAAGATAGTAATTTTTATATATCCATTGTTTTCATGCTACAAATAAAGAGAAGTTGCCTGGTACAAACTATATTCTCAATAAATATTTGTTAAAAGAATAAATGAATTATGCATGGATGAATGAATGAATGAGTAGGAAATGAGTCCTCAGATTGTAATGAGTGAAGAGGTCACCATTTGTCCATTTTCTTTCCTATTGCAATCTTTAATTCTTTTTTTAATCAACCAGAAAATGTGTTTATGAATATTTTTTTATAAATATCTTAATCATAATTATCTCTAAGTCTTCTTTAGGAAGATTAACTTTACTTGCTTATAACTGCATTTTGAATTTGACTAATATAAAACTACATATGTCATAACAAGGGTGTGACTTTTTTCTGTCAATACAGAAAGCGTCAGACCTTGAACTTGCATACAATTGTCTGAAAGCCTCGACAACAATGCAAGTTCCTCCTAATAGCACAAACCCTAGTGTGTATTCACTTATATTAATAATAGAGTTTGGCAACTAAGTGCATGGACATTACACAGTAAATACTAATCATAGCCCTTCTTCCAAATGTCTCATTAGCAAACCTTTTGAAATCTGGAGATACTATACTCAGAAGTTAGGCCTCAGAGAAAATGGAAAGCACTGGATATTTCCAAATCTGAGCAAAGAGGAGTTACTAAGTCCACCTAATTGAGTAACCACTTATCCTTAACAAGAGTTGCATTTTTATACTCTTCGTGTATTGCAGCTGTTCTCAGCTCTATTCGGCACTGGCTCTCACAACCAAGTTAGAGCCTCTTTTTCAACAGATACCAATGAATCTGCCTATGACATTTCAAAAAAAGGGAGTATATCAAAACATTTTAAATTTACTATTTAATTGCTTATTTGTTTTTCCCTGTGCTTGAGACTATGAGGAATTTGAGGGTGCTTCTAGGCAACACAAAAAATATAACAGTCAGAAATAAATTAAAATTCAGAATCAGATAAAATGAAAATGAAGGACACACACTAACAGATTTTATATATATATATATATATATATATATACACACACACACACAAACTCAGGTAATACTAGAAAATATAATTGGCTACAGGTGGGATACAAATGTGGCTTTGAGTTTCCTGGAAAATATAGCCCAGAAGAAAAGCCATTTGCATAGTATTTATTGTCCAAGAGAAGAAAACATAGAGTTCCTCAGGTCAAACAAAGATTTTATAGCATTCTGTTCTGAAAGAAATTACTCAGAGGACTTCATGTCTGGAACATTTAAAGATATGGTATACAGTGACCTCAATAACATCCCCACAGCAAATAGAGATTTCATAGACTGCTTCTTGTAGTTTTTGCCAACAGATCAATTTCATGACACTAAAAAACAACCCAGAGAGATCACTCTGTGGTGAATCAAAACTGAGTCCAAGGATGTTGTTTTTCTTAGATTTTTGGTTCAAACCTTGATAATTTATCTGTCAATAGCTGTATATAAAGTAACACTGATTGAAGGAGTTTCCCACCAGATATTTTCAAATCAATCAAATAGTCAGTGTTGATACTTGTTAAAAAATCAAGAGTTAAACTAATCCATTCTGATGTACCATTCTATCTTGTTGACAAAGGTACCTGCAAAGTTAGGATTTTGTTCAAACAATTTTGGGATGATTTTTGGATGAAATTATGTTAAAACACATTTTTAAAAGTGTCAACTTGTAACATTTGATGTTTGTACAGCATAAATCTGTAACCAAATGGAACAAAATGTTTTGAAATTATCCACTGAATTAATATTTGGACTAAAACTAACTCAGCTCAAAGTTAGCTTTACCAGGTACAATGAGGCCTTGGGCAAGTTAAGCAGCCTTTCTGAGTGGAAATCACTTGGAAAAGTACAAATATAGGACCAAATATCAAAGATCAAATGACATAAATAACTTGAAAGTGCATTATACATTGTAAAATGCCAAACAAATAACTCAGATTATTATCACATCTGTTAAAGTTGTATAAATGACTACTAGAACTTTATTTAAACTAAATTCTGGTTATCTGTAATCCTAAAAATTTTCCCCTAAAATTTTTTACTCAGTCAGTCTAACAAGCAAACTACCTGAGTGCTTACCAAATGCTATTGTACATATTTTCCCCTGACACCAAGCCTGAAGTTGAGGGTCCCACTGAGCACTGGGTGATACCTCTGGAGACCTCAGAGCACCAAAACGGTGGAGCTCCCCATTTTGGGGTACTGTCACCTGGTTCAATCCTCTGTGACCTCCCTATACTCCTAGATCAGTGACATTTCTCTTCCATATTTTGGTTCCTACATAGGCTCCACACTCACAGGAGTACTGCTTCAAGTCTGGCTTGGTAAAGAGAGAGGAAGGCAGAGAAAAAGGAGGAGGCTATAAAATATATTCATGAAGTGACATGAGCCAGACACCCAGAGTGAAGCTTCATTCGTGGCCACTCGTTGGCTTCTAGCATGCTTCAAAGGGTTAAGAGAGTTCCTATCCAGAGACATTACTAGGTCACTTACCCAAGGATCATCAGTTTGAATATTTCCATAAACTCAAGGTATTCAAGGAGCAGGTTCATCCTTAGTATCTTGGGTTTACAGTCAAACCAATGCACCAAATGAAATGGCTTCCTGAAAGTACTCCAGTAGACATTTAGTCCTTCGCATTTTGTGCATTCCCCAGTTCCTTATAAAAGTGCTGAGGAGCCTGGGCTTCCTCTGAAAAGAGTCTTGTTTGTCAGCTGGCTGATGAAGACAATGCAGAAATGGGCCACAGTTTGGAGATTTAGGAAGAGAAAGAGGTCGAGAATTAAGAGCTATGCCATTTAAAAAATTCCTCTCATTACACAACTTATTCATCATTTATTATTGCAGAAACATTTATTGCTGTACTGTGTTCCTCCAAAAGATATGTTGAAATCCTAATCTCCAGTGCCTCAGAATGTGGCCCTTTGTGGTACAGCATAAATCTGTAACCAGATGGTTACAGATGAAGTCATACAAGAGTAGGTTAGGCCCCTAATCTGAGATTACCTGTGCCCTTACAGGAAGATGGCCATGTAAGAACATGGAGACACAGGGAGAATGCTATGTGAAGACAGAGAATTAGAGTGATGCTTTTATAAGCCAAGAAAACACTACAGATGTCTGGAAAACCACCAGAAGATAGGAAAAAACAAGGAAGGAATCACCTATAGGATTCAGAAGGAGCATGGCTATGCAACATTTTGATTTCACACATCTAGTCTCCCGAATTATGAGACAGTACATTTCTGCTGTTTTAAGTCATCCAGTTTGTAGTATTTTATTATGGTAGCCCTAAGAAACTATTAATAGTACAAGTCCCTATATGCCAAATTTTACTATTGTGATCTTAGATCAAAGTTAAATAAGATGTGATCCCATTGTCAGGAAAATGCCAGATAGGATTTTTTTGGGGGGTAGGGTGTGGGGATAACAAGATTGATTAAGAGTTGTGTATTGTTGGGACAAGGGCTTTAAAAACTCAATATATGTACTCTAAAATAAGTGGAAAGATTGAACTGGAAAATGTGGAACTCTGATGGAATGGCATAGGTAAGATACCCTCTGCCTTCTTCCTTTAGAAGTCCTGAGACTCAGGTTAGAGACTGAGAAGATGGTTTATGTTTGCAACAAAAAGGAAGCAGTAATTGCCAGAAGTCAGCATAACTTTACCAACAACAGACTCTATCAGGGTCAACTCATCACCTATGACAGAAAAATCAGACTGATAGGTGACAAAAGGTAGCAGACAAGGTATAGCAAGAATTGATTGACACACCTGGTAGTTTTCCTTATGATGTCCTTATGGGCAAGATGGAGTGGTTGACTTGGGAATTGAGTGAACAGCTATACCTATGGACTGATGATTAATGGAGCTATGGCAGTTTGGATTGAGGTCCCAGTGGAATGCTGAGGAGCTCTCATAAAAGTTCTGCCCAGTTCGACATTTTTATCAGTGACCTGAAAGAGTCAATCATTATCAAATTTGTCTTTGATGGGCCAGATGATTGTGTTTATACCGGGATATATATGCACTGAATTCTGGATGGAACCACATACTTAAGTAGGGCATAGGGAAGTCAGAGACTGACCAAGTTGATGACCTGAAGGAAAGTATCAATCATGTGATACAAGAAGCTGGTGAGGTATTTGAAGATACACAGGCTAAACAAGAGAAGACGCAAGAAAGACATGATAGTCAAGAGGTAGTATGTTTTTTACTTGAATTGAAGGGTTGTGATCAATAGGAAGGCGATCTCAGCTTAATATAGAAGAAACTTTCAGATGTTAAAGTTTTGGGTTTTTTGTTTGTTTGTTTTTTAAAGCAGGCAATGAAGTTTGAAAGATAGCAAATCTTTATTGATAAACCTATAAGTCGAATAAAAATTCTAGAAGGAATTCTTCAAAAAATCTAACAACTTAGTCTAAATGTATAGGAAAATGGACACCCATGAATAACTAAATCAGTTTTGAAAAAGTTCTTGTTCAAAGAATGGTAAGATATACCAACAAGTCATGGTAATAAAACAATGTGGACCTGGGGCAGCCACAGGAAAATGAGCCAATGGGACAGAAGAAAGAAATCAATGATATATCTGTGTATGTAGGAGAACTCAGTATATAATGGAGATACCACTTGAATCAATAAGGCAAAACGAATGGACTGTTCAGTGGATGTTGTTAAGGAAACTGATGGACTATTTAGGGAAAAATATAATTGAAGAACTTACACAATATACAAAGATGGCTGTAGATGGATTAAAGAACTAAATGTGAATGATAAACTCTAACACAACTAGAAGAAAACAAAGAAATATACACTTGTGATTTTGGAGTAGGAAGGACTTAAAATGTCTAAAACACAAAGCATAAGGGGAAAATGATTCAGTTTCCTATTTAAAAATTAAGAATTTTGAGAGGTAACGTATACAAACTTATCAGATTACTGACAGTTGGGAAAAGTTATTTACAATGTCAACACCGTAAGGGTTTAATATTTAGCTATACAAAATACCACAAGCAAATATGGAATTAGAAGCAAATGCACGAATGAAAGCTAGGAAGCCTATTTGGAAAATGGTCCTATTAAAATGGACCTGTGAGGCCTTGGTTTCCTCATTCACTCATTCAATAAAAATTTATTGAGTACTTATCACATATCAGCACTCTCCTAGGTCCTGGGGATATGGCTAACAAAATTCTCTGCCCTCATGGAATTTAAATATGTCATAATATTCTCTCTTAATAGGAAAAAATAAACTAGTTTCTACTAAGCAAATCTTCTTTTTATATGACAATCACGTCATTTTAAAGTTGGAAGGATTTTTAAGAGGCAGTTGCTCTAAATTTATGCTTCTGCATGACAATAAACTACTTCCCACACAGGTCTGACAGCCACAGCTCGCTGACACTTGTGGATTCAGAACGCCGTAGAGTGAATCATGTCTCTTCCTCTACACCTTGTGCGTGACATTCGGCAACCTCTCTGAGCTTCCATTTCTTTATCAGTAAAATAACACTAATGATGAGACTTGCCATAAAGTTGGCACAAGGATTAAATGAGATCATGTAAAACAATGGCATCTGGTACCTGATAAACCAGTGTTGGCTATTTTTACTTCTGTATCTTGATTATGATAGTATGATTCCAAAAACTGCTATTTTCCTATATACCATATTTCAAAATTCATATGGTAACACCTTAGGCTTGTTAATCAGTTAAATAAATTTTTCTTTAAGTGGTAATCAGAATAGGAAGTCATATGCTTCCCTAAGACTGTACCCTAATGTTGTATGAAGTATGTCGCAAGGATAAACCACTAATCCTAGTGTGTCAAACCTGAACCCCACAAACCTGAAGCCTTGTAGGGCTCGAAGGGATGTGAGAGACCATCATGCCAGTCCCAATCCTTTTTGACACAGAAGGACTCAAAGGCCTGAGGAAGTAAATGTCCTCCCCTGAGTTTGCACAACTAGAACCATAGCACTGATTTTGTGGTAATGGTTAATTATGATTAGAAAAGATTATTATGATTAGGAAGTCAAGGTTGTAATAAGGGAACATTAATGTCATTAGCTGACTGTCAAATGGCTGTGAATTGGTGACATGAGCAATTTCACTTAATTAGAGACTTGAACTCAGAAGATTTATGGTTATTTCACATATGAAGAACTTGCAAGACTCCAGGTGACTGTCCTGTTTGGTTCAGGAGGTGGAGCCAGTCTTCCTTATTAGAATAAGGTAGGCAGGTTCAGCCCATTTATAAATGGAAAAAAAGATACGTGCATCCTGTCATTGAGGGTTGCAGAGAGTGGTGACTGGCTGGAGAACTCGGAGCAGTGACAAGAAGTGTCAGAGCATGAGTTCCAAGTCGAAATCCATAGGGATCATTGGTGCTCCTTTCTCCAAAGGACAGGTGAGTAAAAAGCCTCGCTTCGAATAGAATGTAGGGAAGTCTTAGGCTTAAACATCAGTAATTGTCCTTGTTTGGTTAGTTAAGTTCTCTCATAGAGCCTAGCCCTGAAAGGGTACATAATATATATGAGGGCTGTCTGGAAAGTATCCAGCCATGTAATATGAAGCATAGAGGCATTTATGGCTGGATTTTTTTTCTAACCAGCCCTTGTATTTTAGAGGTGTCTTACCATTTTACAACATTTTATAATTAGGGTCACAAACCCACCTAATCTCAGCCATAGCTGATTATTTGAACCTACTAAAATTTTCCTCATATTTGTTAAGAGAAAACATTTTTATTTGAATAGAAATGGACTATTTCTGCATTGCAGCTACCCATTTAGATTTCTGCACTCTCGTGGCTTTTGATGCTACTGTGCATATGTGGAGAGAGAAAATTTTAAAAACATTTATTTATTTATATAATTAATGCTTAGAAAAATTTCATAGATTGGTGGCAATGTTCAGAGTACTTTTAATTTGATAATGTATACATTATTGCTTTATGTAACTTTGTGAATGATTCATATTATTTAAGAGCTTCAATGATTCTAGAAAAGTGCTTGTTCATGGACTAGGCATAATCCTTTGTGTGCCTATCTTTGAAAGAAGAAAAAAAAGTGAAAGAAAGAAAATCTGACTTTAAGTTGGCAGCATTGAAAGGATTAATAAATTTCTGAAACTCCCAGACTGCGAAAATATGCCATCAACATTGAAATATATAGTCTTTTTAAAAATATTTACCTGGGCACACTCATTCTGATAAATACGAAATTACATATATCTTAGATTTCAGCATGTGTCCAAGCTTCAAGAGGAAAAAAGAAAAGAAAAAGAATAAAAACAAAAGCAAATAGGACAAAGGGCAAAATGAAACTCCTAAGGTTGATTTTTTTTTTTTTTTTTTTTTTTTTTTTGGTCATTGTTGTTTTACATGGAATCTTCTCCAGGTTTTTCAGAACTTCCTCTTTGTTCACCTGGGCAGCATTCTCTTCTCTTAGTTTTGAACTCTTGCTTTGCACTCTGGCTTTTTATTACAAAACCAAATGGGACAGGTCAGAGGTTAGAGACCCAAACTGCATGTGGGCCATCAATCAACACTGCTTCCCTTCCCCCTGGAAATCCTTCAAAGTTCTCTCCCCAGACACAGGGACATGTTTGCTGACACAGTAGTATTTCTTTTAAGGCTGGGGTTAATTGCAAAATCCAAATACACTCACTTATTCTTGGAACATGTTCTAACAAAGATAGAACTGAAATAACTCACATAAAGGAATAAAAGGAGGGTGGGAAACAGAAGTGAGGGAGGGAAGGAAGGGAGGAAGGAAGGGAGGAAGGAAGGGAGGGAGGGAGGATCATGAACCCACTCTTGACCCTACACCATAGCAGAAGGCCTTATGCTGATAGGAACAATCCCTCTATGGGGAGTATTTCGAAATATAGGCTGATTCATGCATTTTTTGTTTTCAGTAATTCTTTTTCCCCCTATAGCTCTTCCCTCATTAAAATATGGCCCCATGAGAATGAAGTTTATTATCCCATGATAGTAAGGACTCAGAGACAGATATTTTTCTACATTAAGCCATCATAAAGAGAGGGGAAATGGCCAATATATAAGCATCTGTCCTCACCTAAAGGAGATAAAAATTTGACAAACAAAAAGTAGAGAGGATTAAGGGGCAGATGACTAGGAAGCTGAGTCTGAGAAAGGACTCCATCTATCCTCTGTTTCACCCTATTGTAAGGCAGTGGGAGGTAGGCAGGACATGATGGCACAGAATGAGGTAGTAGTATTACATTTATTTTACAGTTGAGTTAACTCAGGGTCAGAAGTTTGGTAATTGCTCAAGGTCACACAGCCAGGACTGTTTGATCCCAAAGCCTGGTCCCTGGCCTGCACTGATGCCTCTTTAGACTCACAGTAGATGTCACACTTGCGGCCAATTAGGAATTGGGGTCTAGCTTCAAAGTCAGCAGAGCTAGCAGGTGAGGATCTCTAAAGCAGGCCAACAAACTAAGCAACAACAAAAGACTAATCATGACAGTCTAAATCAAACAAACAAGAATGCTAGAAAGTGTAACTCTGGGAAATTGAATGACTGTGTTAAAGTACATATAGTGTCAACTAAGGGGTCTATAAGATTTGTTCTTGTGCTCGCTTTGGCAGCACATGCACTAAAATTGGAACAATAGAGAAGATTAGCATGGCCCCTGTGCAAGGATAACACAGAAATTCATGGAGCATTCCATATTTTTGGAAAAATTAATGCAACAAAGAGCTGGTTCTTTGAAAAAACTTAATAAAATTGACAAACCCCTGGCTAGACTGTCCAAAAGGTGAAAAGAAATGACACAGATAACCAAAATTGGAAATGAAAGCGGAGAAATTATGACTGATACCACATAAATAAAAAGGATCATAAGAAAATATTATGAAGGGCTTTATGCCACTAACTTTAACAACCTGGAAGAAATGGACAAATTTCTAGAAACATACAGTCTACCTAGACTGAACAAAGAAGAACTGGATAATCTAAATAGACCAATTAATAGCAAAAAAAAATTGAAACAATCCTCCAAAATCTTCCCAAAGGCAAAAGCCCTGGACCAGACAGTCTCACCAACAAGTTTTACCAAGCACTCAAAGAAGAATTAATGCCTATCTATCCTCCTCAGACTCTTCTAAAAAATTGAAGATGAGGCAATACTTACCAACTCATTCTAAGAGACCAGCATTACCCTAATACCAAAGCTTGGTAAGGACAACACGCAAAAAAAGAAAACTATATACCAATATCTCTGATGAACACAGATGCAAAAATTCTAAACAAAATATTAGCAGATAGACTACAACAATGCATCAAAAAAGATACACCACAATCAAGTGGGATTCATCCCAGGAGCACAAGGATGGTTCAACATACAAAAATCAATCAATGTGATACACTACATAAACAAACTAAAAGATAAAAACCATATGATCATATCAATTGATGCAGAAAAAGCATTTGATAGGATACAGCAATTTATGATAAAAAAATGAATAAATTGGGAATTCAACATAATAAGGGCCAGATATGACAAACCCTTAGCTAATACATATTGAATGGGGAAAAACTGAAGCCCATTCACCTAAAACCAGGAACAAGACAGGGATGCCCCTTGTCACCACTGCTATTCAATATATTACTGGGAGTTCTAGCCAGAGCAATCAGGCAAGAGAAAGGAATGAAAAGTATCCAAATTAGGAGAGAAGAAGTCAAACTGTCACTATTTGCAGATGACAGTTTTATATAGAAAATTCCAAAGACTCCACCAGAAAACTATTAGAAACAATAAATGAATACAGTAAAGTTGCAGGATATAAAATCAATGTACAAAAATCAATTGCACTTTTGCATACAAACAATGAATCTTCAGAAAAAGAATTAAGAGAATCAATACATTTTGCGATCACAATGAAAAGAATAAAATAGCTGGGAATTAACTTAAGGAAGAACACGATGGACTTACACACTGAAAACTGTAAGACACTATAAAAAGAAATTGAAGAGGACACAAAAAAATGGAAAGATATTCTGTGTTCATGGATAGGAAGACTTAACATTGTTAAAATGGCCATATTACCCAAAGCAATATACAGATTTGATGCAAATCTCATCAAAATCCCACAAATATTCTTTCACAAACTAGACAAAAAATTATGAGATTTGTGTGGAACCACAAAAGATCTCAAAAAGCCAAAGCAATCCTATATAAAAAAAATAAAGCTGGAGGTATCACACTCCCTGATTTCAATTTATACTAAAAATCATCAATAGTCAAAACAGCTTGGTATTGGCAGAAAAACAGACACACAATCCAATGGAACAGAATAAAAAATCCAGAAATAAATCCACAAATATATGGATAAATAATTTTTGATAAAGGAGGGAAAAATATACAATGGGCAAAAGAAAGCCTCTTCAGTAAATGGTGCTGGGAAAATTGGAAAACCACATGTAAATGAATGAATCTGAGCTATGAACTGTCACCACATACTAAAATTAATTCAAAATGAATTAAAGACTTCCACATAAGACCTGAAACAATAAACATTATAGAAGAAAATATTGGTACTAAACTTATAGACCTCAGTCTCAAGGACTTCATGAAGCTGACCTCAAAGGCAAGGGAAGTAAAAGCAAAATAAACGAATGGGACTCTATCAAACTAAAAAGTTTCTGCACAGCAAAAGAAACCATCAACAAGGCAAAGAGATAGCTAACTGAATGAGAGAAAATATTTGCAAACAATGCATCTGATAAGGGTCTAATATCTAAAATATATGAAGAACTCGTATGAGTTAACAACAAAAAAACAAAAACCCAATTAAAAAGAGGGCAGAGAACCTGAATAGACACTTCTCCCATGAAGAAATACAAATGGCCAGCAGACATAAGAAAAAATGCTCATCCTCATTAGCTATCAGGGAAATGCAAATCAAAACCACAATGAGATACCACCTCACACCTGTGAGAATGGCTGTTATCAACAAGACAAGGAATAACAAGTGCTGGAGAGGCTGTGGAGAAAGGAGCTCTGGTACACTGCTGGTGGGAGTGCAAACTGGTACAATTGCTATGGAAGATGTTGTGGAGATTCCTCAGAATATTGGGAGTGCAGTTACAATTTGACCTGGCAATCCCACTTCTGGATATCTACCCTCAAAAATTGCAAACCTTAGTCTGCAAAGACTTATGTACCCCAATGATCATCACAGTGCTGTTTAGGGTGGCCAAGACATGGAAGCAATCACAGTGCCCTTCAATTGATGACTGCATAAGGAAGCTGTGGTACATATACACAATGAAGAGAAGATGAAATATTGCCATTTGCAACAAAATGGACGGACCTAGAGATCATCATGTTTAGTGAAATAAGCCAAGAACCATATGACTTAACTTACATTTGGAATATAAAACAAAAGCAATAAAGAAACAAAAACTCATGGACACAGTCGACAGTTTAGTGGTTACCTGAGGGTAAGCGGGGAGGGAGTGGGAGAGGAGTGGGACTCAAATATATGTCGATGGAAAGAGAACTGACTCTGGGTGGTGAACACATAGTGCAACACAGAGACGATGCACTGAAGAACTGTGCACCTGAAACCTATGTCATTTTTGCTAACTAATGTCACCCCAATAAGTCTAACAATAAAAAATATTTAAAATAAATTGTTCTGAAGTTTAAAAGGGAGAGGGAAATATAAGGTTAAGGAATTTTATGAAACTGACAATTTTTGAGCATCTCCTAAGTGTCAGCCCTGTACTACAAAATATAGTGCCACAAGTGTACAGAACCTGGGACTGAAGCCTCGTAATGGAGAAAAGATGAAAACAAACACAGAACCAAAGGCAAAAATTGAGTCACGCAGCACTCTCCTGAGTTTTAAAGAAAGAGAGACGCATCTGTTGAGGTCGTGAAAGAGGGGAATAGAGAATAAAGGAGCAAAATGTGGAGTAAAGGAGTGTGTGCTGTCCCCTGCTGCCAGGGACAGGAATTTGACATCGAGGATTTGCCTGGCAGCCAGGGCCAAGTCGCCTGCTATTAATAATTTAAATTGGGGAAAAAATACTTGCTTGGTTTGGTGCCACAGCCCAATCCTAGGGATAAGACGCACCTGCCCTTTGCCACATCTTTTAATCTGACAACATGAGGTAATGCTCTATGGAAAAACCGTGCTGGAAACTACAATCAGAGAGACACATGAAAGAACTGTTTCTTTAGATCGCTAATCTGCCAGGAGACTGGAGATTTTTTGCCAGGAGGAAGTGTGATAGCTTCCCTGATGTAGTAACAGCAAGGGTAGAATTCTCACCCGCTGTGCTCATTGAGCAGGTCCAAACTTGAAATACTGGGTTGGTCTTTGTGGTTTGAGCTGTCAGGTGATGAATTTCCTGCTGCCTGCTTTCTCCCCAAGAGCCCTAACTTAATACTGGGAGGATCTGCACGTAGGTCTCTTTTGTGCCACACTTTTTTAAAGAAATGGTTTCATCTAAGCAGTTCCCCTGGTTTGCAAAGTTTCTCCCTCACCCCATCCATCTGTCTCAACTCATGTTGCATCACTGAGCTGAAATGGCATCTGCTTCCCCTGACACACTCTGTCCCTGGAAGAGTTAGGAGTGCGCTGATTTTGTTGTTATGACATCTTGAATCTTCTTGGAAGCAAATTTCCAAGGACTGTAATTGGGGTTAAATATCCAAATTCCCCATTAGCTTATGAGTTACTCAAATGCAGAAACCCTCTCCTTGTAATCATTTTATCTTCATCTCCTTGTAATCATTGTATCTTTATCTAGCAGAGTGCTTTTGCACAAAATGAGTGTTCACTGTTGGTAACATGGCATGATGGGAATAGGAGATGCAGGGTGTGGAAGCCAAAGGAACTGGACAGGGTCCTAAGGAAAACATAACCTTTCTGGTTCTCGATCCTCATATTTGACATAGAGGTAATCAATCCAATCTGCCTTGCTGTGAAGATTGAATGAGATACTGTTTATTCCTGACTCTGTAGGAACTCATAAAATGAAAGTTACTATTTAACTGATTAAATAACTAAGTTGCCTGTTGGGGCATCTGACGATCAAGATAATGTCTGAATTATTTTATTTTTTAATTGTTCAGCCACGAGGAGGAGTGGAAGAAGGCCCTACAGTACTGAGAAAGGCTGGCCTGCTTGAGAAACTTAAAGAAAAAGGTAATTTGTAGGTGGAAAGACGATCAGTCTGACTTCCTTCCTATTCTCAAGGAAGGAGCAGTCCCTGCTAAGATGGGGTGTGTCTGGAATGACATCTGTCCCACAGAATGGCAGCACTGGCGATAGCCTTAGAAACACATCCTATTTAAAAAAAAAAAAAAAAAAAGCAGCTTATGGAGAGAATGCTCAATAAATTCTGGTATTTTGTCTTTCCAGTCAGACTACTGTATAAGAGAAACTGTATACAAAAACTAGGACTGGGGCAGGTGGTAGGGGAGTTGGGGTTTGAAAAGGCAAGAGGCAGCAGGAAGTACACTGCTAGCAAGAGGACCCCTATTTGTAAGAGAAAAACGAACAGTAATAATAATAATAATGTGTGTATACATACACATATAGTCATACATATACAAGCATGCCAACGAAAAGGCTCAGTAAATGTCACCCTTGTATATATCACTTCGATGAAGTGCTGACAAGGATATGGAGCAAGTCAGATCCTCAGATGTTTCCAGTGGGAATGCATAATGATACAGCTCCTTTGGAAAGCAGTTTGGCAGTTTCATAAGTAAACATTTACCTTTTGACTCAGCAAATATATTCCTACATATTTACCTAAAAGGTGAACACATGGGTCCACAAGAAGCCTTATTTATACTTGAAGGTTTGTAGCAACACATTTTTTAAAATAGCCAAAAAATGCATACAAAATGCTCCTCGACTGGTGAACAGATAAATAAAAAGTGGCACATCCACGCATGGGAGGCAGACCACACTGACCGCAGAGGGACACGAGGGAACTTTGTGGATAACGGGAGTGTTCAAAATCTCAGTCATGGTGGTGGCTGAAGGACTGCAGATATTTCTAAAACTCACTGCCCCGTACACTTAAAATGAATACATTTTAGTGAATAAGAATTATACTTCATAAAGCTAAAAAAGAAATAAAGAAAAGAAAAGAAAAAAAGAGAAGAAAGAAAACAAAGAAGAGAGACAGACAGACCCCAATAGAGTTTTGGGTAAATGGACTGGACTGGCCCCAAAGTTAACAAGCATAATTTGGTTACATTTTATATCAGGTTAAATCTCTTGAAGGTGCTACTGAATCATGAATACACACAGACATGCATAAATACGATACACAATGACTAGGTAGTTCAGAATGCTGTTTTACATGAAGCTCTGTACCTTGAAGCCTAATGCAGCCTTTTAGGAAGTGCACCCAGGTCTTTGGGAACTTTGGGTTGCCCTGTTTAAAAAGTATAATAATGAACCCTTTATATCCTGAGCTTGCTGAAGTGTTAGGCTCAATGTAATCACATATTCTTATTTAACTCTGACAGGTACAATGGACAGAGGAGGGAGCAGGTGACAGATTGGGTCGAAACCAAGGACTATTAATAAAGAATCAGAAAATTTAGAAAATATTAGTGTATCTTCTTTGGGATAGAATATATATAGATGGGCTGTCCAGGAAGTACCCAGTCATATAACTGTTCTCGTTACATTGACAATGGTAGGAGTTTTTCTGGACAGACCACATCCATCTATCTATATATATTTAAACTACTTCTTTGTTACAATTACAAAACATGTTTATTGTAGAAAAGTAGAAAGCATATAAGCAGAGATAGAGACAAAGATAGCTGCCACCTATTAAGTCCAAATGAGGTTATCACTGTTGTAACCTGCTAGCCTCACTGGATGGATTCAAGAAGTATAATAGAGTATTTACTGAGAACCCAGGTACTCAGATACCAGTGTGTGGCACAGGTGAGATGATCATGACAGGCAAAAGTGGACATTTCTACCGCCTCAACCTTTACAATTCTTGCAGCATTTTTTTCTTGGCTTAAATTAAAAAACAAAAACAGAAACAAAACACCTATTTTGCCAATTTAAAATCATCCTGAACAGACTGTTTTGCAATCTTTTCTTATTTTTGTAACCTGCAACTTTTAATTTTAATTGTAGAGTGTGATGTAAAAGATTATGGGGACCTGTCCTTTGCTGATGTCCCTAATGACAGTCCCTTTCAAATTGTGAAGAATCCAAGGTCTGTGGGAAAAGCAAATGAGCAGCTGGCTGGTGTGGTGGCAGACGTCAAGAAGAACGGAAGGACCAGCCTGGTTCTGGGTGGAGACCACAGGTCTTGTTTAATGATGATCTTCTATGGGAATCTAGAACAAAAGGTGCAAAGAAAGTATAACCAAAAACACGAGAAGAGAGAAAATGTGGAAGGGAAAGCAGTGATCAATAGTGTATACCAATTTTTCTGCCTTTAAAAAAATGTATTGGTTACTATTTTATTTTGGAAACATAGGTCTGGTATTATCTTTTATTATAGCAGAAAACACATGAAATATGAATTTCAGTACAATCGTCAGCACAGGCTTACATTTCTAAATAAATAAACACAGAGGAAATTCAAAGTCAGCTTATTATACTTGATTGCAGATAAGAGGAACAACCCATTCAGGTTAACATTTAAAAGTATTTTCTATTATAAAAGTAATAATTATACAATTTTGAAATAAACACGCATATAAAAAACAAAACAGTGGTAACTGTAATTCCCTAACAACCATTTCAACTGGAATTGAAAATCTGGCATATTTTCTTCCTGCCAGACTTTTTCCCGTGTACATGATTTTGTTTAACATTTGTGTGCCTGTGTTATTCTATGTTTTGTTCTTAATCTACAGTACAAATTTCCTTATGTTACTTCATGACTCATATAAGCATAAGTTTTTACCATTGTATAATTTTTCACTGAAGTATTATATCACTCTATATGTCCAATATTGTCAAATATTCAGGTTATTTTCAAATGTTCACCATTACAAATAATGTGGCAAAAATAACTTTTGTGCATGAGCCTTCTTAATGTCAAAGTCCCAAAGTCAGTTACGAAGAAGTATGATTGGATTAGAAAGCACAAACATACCCGTACAATGGCTCGATGCAGGAGTCGATTTCCACAGCCCCCTCAGTTTTCTGTTCCAAAGCCAGACTGCCACCAAGGCTTCTGTGACAAAACTGCAACTGAGAAACTGGGCTTCATTCTCTATTTTAAGGGGAAAAATTTTTAAGTGGAAATTTTAAGAGTGGCAAAAAAGACAAGAAACATAAAGAGACAACCAACATCAAGTTGAATAATCAATACGAGAAATACCTGAACATCACGGCATGATTACTTCCACTTAGAATCACAAATTTCATGTTTTTCTAAACTGTACTTGCAACATTCATGAGTGGGAGAACACAGGCTTTGTATGAAAAATCCTGATCTTTTTAACTTTTGTATTAGATATTGCTTAGCTGTTCCATTCAGGCAAATTTTCGGGAGCATGGAGTGTTTTGAGATGCATCCTGAGGGGTCTGGATCTGGCTAAGAGCGGGTCTTTAAATGTGTGGCAGCAGAGTAGGAAGTTCAAGCACAGGATCTGAGTGTTGGATCGAGTGAGAACCTTGGGATATACTGGCTTATGTGGACGTAAGGACTTCTGAGTGATGCTTGCCAATTTTAAAGAATTGGATTTTAAGAAAAATGGAAGGACTCTGTCATAATTAACTTGGGAGAATTAACTATTGACCCAGAGAGATGAGAGTGCAGAAAATAAGCCTGCTTTAACCTGAAATTGGAATAGTGTCTAAGGAAATTTTTGTCACCCAAATTTAATTTTTGGTGGAACTATAATTTGCAATTTTATTAGAAGGTAGTTTCAAAAAAACATTACAAATTAGTCATGTCTCAATGTAAATATAACTTGTTAGGATTAATTGTAAGCTCTACTTTAATGTCATAACTATTTAGTTGGCATTTTTAATTTAAAATCCGTGAGGAATATCAGCCATATTGACTTAAAAAACCAAAACAAAACAAGTGAGAACATTGAGTTAATAGTATGATGTATGTGATAATATGGCAAACCTGATGTCCAAACTTTTTCCTCTAAAGTTTGGCGATTGGCAGCATATCTGGCCATGCCAGGGTCCACCCCGATCTCTGTGTCATTTGGATCGATGCTCACACTGATATCAACACTCCACAGACAACCACAAGTGGAAACTTGCATGGACAACCTGTGTCTTTCCTCCTGAAGGAACTAAAGGGAAAGGTAAAAGTTGGTTGGTATTCTATTACAAAATAATAAACTTTAGCAGAGCTTAGGATGTGGAAGTAAGAACCCCTGTGCCATCTTATTGTTGCTATAATCTCAAACTGTTTTCTTGCAGTCCATAAGCAATGGCTAGGCAGATAAAGGTGCAAGGCTCTGTACCTCGACCTTCCCTGATAGTCTGCAAACTGACTTTATATATATCTTCCCTTTTGATTCTTACATTACCCTTTTTAGTAGGTGGGACAGAAAGTAATCTTTTATAAGCAAGTTAGCAGAGGTTCAGTGGTTCAGATATATGCAATCCAACAAGTGTCCTTAACTTTGAATGTAAGATTTGCTCAAGAGAAGCACATATAACCAAATGGAAACATTGCAATTCTAGATCCCCGATATACCAGGATTCTCCTGGGTGACTCCCTGCATATCTGCCAAAGATATTGTGTATATTGGCCTGAGAGACGTGGACCCTGGGGAACAGTAAGTTTATTCCTTAATGTGATTTACCTTCATTTTTGTCCGTTTGAGTGCTAGGTATACTGGCCAAATCAATGAGAAAAAATTATTTTAAGTACCAAGTCTATATATCTGTATACATGTACACATACGTATGTATTCAGATTATTTTTATCTTAATTGATTTGCTATTAAAATATATTGATATATACCTACAGTTCACAGAACTTAAATATTTTATGTATCTGACCACATCGATCTTTTCGTTAATAAGAGGGCATAAGGAAATAAGAGGGCATAAAGTCAGCCTCTTTATTAATTTAGATTATCTTAATATCTCCTCTTTCATAGCTACATTTTGAAAACTCTGGGTATTAAGTACTTTTCAATGACTGAAGTGGATAAACTGGGAATTGGCAAGGTGATGGAAGAAACACTCAGCTATCTGCTGGGAAGGTATGCTGCTTGTGTGTGTGTGTGTGTGTGTGTGTGTGTGTGTGTGCATAACATAAATATTATTAAAAGAACCTGCTATTGATACTAATCAATGTAAGTTATTAATAAAGCCTTTATGTAAAACCACGGAACTTCACTGGGTTACTTTTTTTAAAGCAAGGTAACAACTATTATTTATCTACTAATTATTAAACCATCAACTTTAAACTGAATTCCTTTTTCCCACCTCTTAAAAGAAAGAAAAGGCCAATTCATCTGAGCTTTGATGTGGATGGACTGGACCCATCTGTCACACCAGCTACTGGCACACCCGTCATCGGAGGTCTGTCTTACAGAGAAGGCCTCTACATTACAGAAGAAATTTACAAAACTGGTAGGTATAAATCTGAATGAATAAAGAAGCAAGTACGCACATGGTCAATAGACACTTATACCCCTGATCTGAAAATCAAGCCCCTATTGACACTCTGGAAGGCCCATCACACCTCTTTACACTCCTGGATAATATTTCAGAGATACTAATTGAAATGTCAACTATTTAACAAATTTCTTGATTTCCACTTGCTGTTGTAGGGCTACTGTCAGGATTAGATATAATGGAAGTGAATCCATCTCTGGGGAAGACACCGGAAGAAGTAACTCAAACAGTCAACACAGCTGTAGCAATAACCTTGGCTTGTTTTGGAGTTGCTCGGGAGGGTAATCATAAGCCTATTGACTACCTCAACCCACCTAAGTAAATGTGCAAACAGTGTATAAAAATATCACAGCTAATGATTTTATTAGCAAATCTATTAATTTACTTAAGCTTACAGTTTGCCTCTTAAAGATTTGTTGTTTCAGTAGAATGTTTTGCCTTAGTAAATATTAGTATAATTAGTCTAAACTGTATCAATTCCCTTTGGGTGTGAAATTTAAGATTTGTAAATTCAAATTTTTATAAAACTAAAAGCATATGTTTCCCATTTTGGCAAAATACTTATCCTTAGAAAGAGAAGTATACATTAATTTCCAAGTAAAAATCTGCTGGCATTAAAAATAAACAAGTATATAAGCCCCCAATACAGTATGAGATTACTGATATTAGGAGAAAAGTTATCCCACCTGAAAAGTGACCATATTTCCATGTTGTTCAAAAGATGTGATTTTTATAATAAACTCTTTATATAATAAGATTTTATCATATGTTCATGTTTCTATGCAACACACACACACACACACACACACACACACACACACAGCTTAAAACTAGTAAATGGATTTAAAAAGCCACAGTGAAAACATCATCCCCAAAACAGTGGTAAGATCTTGTGAATCTAAACTCTGTGGCTCTGGTTTCTTCATCTGTGAAATGGGTAATTATAAGGCTTGGGTGGCCTCCAAGGTCATTCATGTTAGGTGACCATATTCTATTTTTTCTAAACTTCAAACATGGTATTGGTTGGTATTTTAAACATAGTAGCCTTTTGGAAGGTAAAAGAAAAACATCAAACAGCTATTTGTTTCTAAGATCTACTAATTCAGGTAAGAATTTCACCTAAAATTATCTGTGATTTCCCAACACCCCACCCTTCACTCATTGCAATTATAGTATGTCTCATTAGCTGAAATCTTTAAACAACCCAGAAAACTCATCTAGGTCTATAGTGAGGAGAGTGGAAAAAAATAAATGATAGTAAATTATAATTAAAACCAGGGAAGCAAACTCTTCTCCTTCTCCCCAACTTGTAGAGAACTTGAGGGACTATAATGAAGCAGGCCCCATGAAAAGATTTTTTTGCTGTTGTTCTAATAGCTATATGTCAAAGCCTCTACCAAATGATTTTTCACATGCAGCCACAATTTTAAACCTAATTGTTGACACTAAGAACTTGTTAAGATATTTTACTGAATTACTTTTGATAAGAGCAATTATGCTGGATCTTGCTTTGGACTTGTATATTGTCAATATAGTAGCCACATGTGGTTATTTAAATAATTAAAGCTTACTAACATTTATAATTCAGTTTCACATTTCAAGTGCTCAATAGGTACAAGTAGCCACTAACTACTGTGTCAGAGAGCACAGAATATTCCCAACATTCCAGATAGTACCACTACACAGAGCCACTTTAAAGTTACTATTAATTTTCAAAATTAAAAAAACAAGCAAACTTGCAGGATATGATGAATAAAGACATTTTCCCACAGTCAGGTACATTCTATATACTAAAGTTTTGAAAAAATTAATTGGAATGTATGTGTCCTGGAGAAAGTGATACTGATTTTTACTTCCTTTATCTATTTGTATAATAACACCAGAGTCATAATTATTCCCTTTCTAGGATCTCTAGGCAGTATATTCCTTGAGGATACATTGAGACTATATTGAGACTATGTTAAGAGTAATTAATACTTGAATTCATTTCTAGCATAAAATATCTGGAGAATTTTAACAATAGCCTAGAAAAATTACTTATATTATTATATAAACTTTAAGCTGGACTTGCATGGGAAATGAAGATTCAGTGATTATAATAATATAAACCACAAAGAAGATAAAAATCTAGGAAGAATGTACTTGGAAATGAAAATGTAAAGTATAGTTTGTTAGACTTCATTAATTCTTCTAAAAAAATCAGTAACTTAATTGCTAAGTCAATGTCAGTCACCGACTGTATTGTACAACCATGGAAGTAGCTCAGCTCTGTTACAGCTTACTCATCACACTGCCTGGCACATAGCAGACACTCATTCAAACTGATGACCAATCAGACAATTTATTCATTCAACAGATTTTACTGATTATTTTTCAAGTCTTAACAAGTAATGCCATTTCCACCAAAATGAACATGTCTCTCAAAATTTAAAAAACATTAAAAGAACAAAAATGTACATTGCATTTAAAAAATAAATACTGAAACATTTTAAGATTATAAAAATTCAAAGAATCATATAAGCTGCCAGGTGACTGTCAACCTGGAAAAGCCATTAATTTTAAAAAACAATGATTGGAGAATCGCTACTTAAGTATGATTTTATGACGCTTATGCATTTCTAGCTATGCTATTTACTTACATGGCTTCCAACTCATTTCATATACTAAGTTCTAAAGTCCACAGCAAAAGGAAAAACTTGCCAATCTACCTCAATAGAAACATTAGTTTATTTACTTGGAAACCTATGATAAAAATTTTAAGTCATTAAAAAAGAATATGAAACTTTGCTCAGCAATGCAATGAAATCTATAGTTCTTTACTTGACAAAAATCTCTTATCCCAAAGATACACCAGAAGAGATTTACATATAAAAAGATTTATAATAACTATTTTACATGTGTGGTGTCTTTAAAAGAATGTATTTTAAGACTGTATAAGTCATTAATAATAAAAAGTAAACACAAAACCAATGGCTAGAAAAGTAAAGACTGAAAGTATCTAATAAGTCACTGATCACAGATACCTCCGTGTTCCTAGGTAGCTCTAATAAATTGTTATGGATATGAACAACACATAGCTCACTTGGTCTCTTAGAGACATAAATATAGAAAGGGAGAAGGGAGTTATAAGGTGTCAATAGATTCACCATTTGAATCAAAATAAAAACAATCTGAACATCATTGCTTCTACTACTTCACTATGTAGCATAGCCAGGTTCAAATTTAAAGGATTTGAGTCCATATTCAAAGACAGGTGTATTTCCATTTTCACCATACACCACGACTTCACTGAGTTCCTGGTAAAGACACTGGCACCTGATTAGACTGAGGTGCTGGAGAGCCACTGCTCATGGCTTGTGGAGGCACTGTAGCTGGTTCCATCTTGCTAATGTGTGTGATGAATCGAAGACGAAGTTTTAAAGCTGGTTTTAAATTACAGATAATCTTCTCTACCTAAGAAATGAAAACACATTAAAATATTTTAACAAGAGAACTTTGATTTCCCTACCTTTTAAAGAAGTGATTTACACATATCCTGAGACAATAAACTAGGGAGTGGGGTGAATGAGAAGATTCTCTACATGTTTTGTGTTTTATCAAAAGCAGATACAATTATTTCACATACAAAGAACAAAAACATGTGTTCTCCCTGATACACATTACCTATACATATATATTGCATGCATGTGCATTACCTATCTTTATATGCATATACTTACAAAAACGCACCCCTTACCTAGCTAGCTAGTCATCACACTGCCAAAAGCTAGTATATTTTACACATACCACATGTGATCATCCATTTAAAATGTCATCTTCACAGGGACATGAAGCACAATTATATTTTGCAGTTCTTTGAATAATGTACAACTAACATTTATCTATTAAGTTAATTATATTTGGTCCTGATTTATATTTGGAATTCAAACTAAATAATACCAGATCTACTCTCACTTAAACTACTTTAAAGAAATAAATGTTAATAACATATCAAGCAGTTTCACAGCTTTCTTAGCTTTACTCAAGTGCTCTTGGACCTTGCTGAGAAAGATGAGCCCATTAATAATTCTTCCTTTTTCGGATTCCCTTGTGTCAAAGTGTCTTAGGCACAAATATAACCGATATGCTAAATAAAACATGTCTGCAGGGGTTCCCATTCAGCTTCCCTGCTGAGACATAAAGGAGTCAACAACATCCCCACCCCATTTTTCCAGCTCCAAGGAAAGCATCTATTAGATGAGGGTTCACATGTTTACGTATCAGTTTACCTCCTGTTCCCATTATGGAAGAAAATAAAGTGTGAAGGGGAGGTCATTTAACTTCACCAATCTGCCCTACCTCTAACCTTCTGAAAGAGCTAACAACTGTTTCCTACAGATAGAAAATTCCATTACAACTTTTCACTTTCAGTCAGCTCTACTAGGAAGTGGCTCTCTACATGTTGAGTCAGAATGTACCTCCCTTCAACTTCACTAGAGTTTATACACACCCTTTGAAGTGACACAGAACGAATCTAATACCTACCCCAAATGGCAACCCTTCAAATAGTGAGGACATGAACAGTTGCCTAGGACTTTTAAAATTCAAGTCAGGTATTCTAGTTCCTTCAAATACCCTTCATGAAATTATTCTCTGGACCCTCCTGGCTTCAGATTTCTTGACATGCTGCATTTGCCCAGTGTTTCCATAGGGTACTCTAATCGCTGTGGGGAAAAGTAGGACCTCCTTCACCTGTCACACAACACCTGCCTGGTCTTATCAGTAGCCATACTGTACCGTTTTCCTGCCTAATGAGATTACTGTTAATCAACTCCACTAGCTCTTTTTCAGATGTCCTGTTGCAAATATCAAGGAGAAAGTGTGTCGGAAATTATAACATGTATTTACTTTTGCTTTAATACTATATACAGAAGAATAAGTTGCTTTGCCTAAAAAGGTCTGATCAACCCTTTCCCCTTAAAAGGAAAAAAAAAAATAACAAAAACACTCACCCAAACAAGTAGGTCTGTTACCATATGTTCAAGTTTTTTAAACTAAACATCATTTTAAAAATAATTAAGGATAACTTACTTGCTCTTTTACGCTGTCACCAGTAAACATATACTTCATATGATACAGGAAGTCACAGATGGGATCCATGTAATTTAAGTGGGTGCTACACTGGTCCACATTCAGTAACATGTCATAAAATGCCACACCAATCTATTTAAAAAAATGATATAAAATTTTTTAAATAATCAAAAATGGTTCTATAAATCAGCATGATGCACCTGGACTCCATTCCAAGACTAGCACAGAAGGATAGCATGTTTGTTGAAATGTCACTGATCACATAAGCTTCTGTGTAATGGGGAGATACGACATGGCCTGCATTTATAATGGAATAGATAGTGATACAAAAATGCCCCCAAATGGGCTTAAATGCAATTTCTCTTTATAACTTAGTAATTTCTCTTAAAATTAAGAGAGAGACTATGCCCTTTCAGAAAACCATCTCTCAATTTCTGGTATAACCGCAATCTCAGGGATCCTTCAGATTGTACTTAGTTTTATTTGATGGCTCAAACTTGAAGATTCTATTCCTGGCTCATTTTCTTTTCTCTGTACTTTTGTTATAGGTGATCAACTTCATCCATTCCCATGATTTTAATTAATTCTTCTGTACTACGGTGCAGGTTCTCAAACGCATTTCTCTATTCTTAACATTGTTCTTAACCTTGATGATGGGCATTTCCCCCTGCATTTCTAGTTCAACACATCCCACAATAAACTCATTATAGGTATACTAACCCATGGGCACACTAAGTCCTCTAAAATCATTCTAAATCCTACTAAACTGACGTCACTACTAATGGTTATGATATGCAGTTTGAAAAACACTGGGAAAGAAACCTAAATAGATCTTTTAGAACTTTATCACAGAAAACCCAGGTTATATTTTACCTCTATCATACATCGGGTTCTCTCTTGCTGAAATCTTTGTAAAAATGGTCCCACAAGATGGTATACATACAACAACTGAAATTCAGTCTTCACGATAGGAAGAAGTACTTCAGTGAGAAACCTAAAATTTGAAGATAAAAATTTCTTGTGATTTGAAATCAGTTGGATTGTTTGAATTTTGTTAACAGTCTACGCAAGTATTTGTAATACTTATAACAATTTTTAAAAAATTCCTTTTAATTTTGGTAACTCTTCTAAGTTATCTTACATCTCATTAGTTCTTTTCATTTGACTGATGTAAATTCAGATTTAAGTCATTCTTAAAAGTAAAATTACTGAATGGCAGAGATGAATTATTTGAAATAAAGACGGAAAAACAATCTAATGTAAATGCCATTATCAAAAAATCTGAATCTAACTAATACCAATTTTATAGTCATGATAAATAATCAGAAAATCAGTCAATATCAGTTACTCAGTTCAAAAGGCGACTTTTGGAATATATTCTGGAAAAAAGCACACATTTCACTAAGCCTCCTTAAAATATAATGGAAAACTAGATACCAGATTACTACTTACATATATGAATTAGTTGTTTTAGAACAATTCTGAAATAAAAGAGGCTTTCTGATTACCTAGAAATTCCACTTAACTCTTACTTTGCAAGCTGTTGTACTGAATGAGATATATACCTCATGCATAAATGAGATTGAAAAAACAAAATGAAAACAGTCAAATTTCTTTAAGAAATGATAATACCTACTTGGGAATGAGAGAAAGTTGTCCGATGCTGGAATGGTGCCACACAGCATGTGCCAGTGCTAATGTATAGCTACAGCTCATCTCGGAGTAGGACTGATGACAAGCAGTGAAATCAAAGAGGCGGAACGGATAGCCAACCCACTCTGTTTCAGTTGTTAAGCTGGGGCTGCTGATAACGCTCACAATTTGATCATGAAGGACAATCCAATATGGCTCCTTTAAAACCGGAGGAAAGCCTGATGAAAAACATCACTTCTCCAGTATCCCACCCCACATCCAGCATCACACTCCCAAGCCTGAAACAATAGCACTTTCTCAGGCCTTAATATTTTCTACTTACCCAGTTTGTGTCTTTGAAAAATGGAAATTTCAAAATCAAAACTGGGTGGCTGTATAATAAGCCAGTAACTACCTGGGCGAAGTGTCTGTGAGTTAGAGAGCTCTATACACACATCTGTTCATTTAGTACCTGATACTCGCTATACAGTAAGTCTACTTTAATAGTATTTAACATACAGACCATACTGGTATACATATCTAACTGAGAAATAAATATATATATTTTGGGGGTATAATCAAACAAGTCTGGGGAGCATATGGTTAGATAACATTATTAACATTCAAAGATATCAACAACAGAAAACCATGGTGCTGATTAGACACATGTGGAGGTCACTGAAGGGAGATGTGACATGAGCATAGAAGTCAGGGAAGGGCTCACTGAAGAAGCAAGTCTAAGGTGGCAAAGAATGACAGGCTTTAGAGAAGATGACCCAAGGAGGAAGGGATCTGGCCTAATGTCTTATTCTCTCACGTATCGCAAGTACCTGAAACATGTCTCATCGAGCATTATTTGCATGAGCAGAGGTTCTAGATACATAACATGTCAAGTGGTCAAAAGTAGATCAAATTTTAATGTAAAATCTAAGGATGGATGGTAAGGTCGGACCAATGGATGTAGGAACCCAAAGGTGGATTTAATTAGATCTGATAAAGAAGGCAAACAAAATAGTCACTGTCGATTTATGAAGCAATAATATGAAAACTTAAAAAATATGAAACACTTCATTAATTGCATGATGTCTTTGTACAAGGAATTTTATTCTTTCAGCTGACAGGGAATAGCTATACTCCACTGCTACGCACAAATCATAATTTAACTCACTGGTAGGGCAGTGATGATCAGTCCAATTGCATTCATCCATGCTGTGATGTTCTCTCTTGGCACTAAAGGCTGACTACACGTGGGAAAAAAGAACAAAAATGAGAAATTATAAATACATTTTATATGGTTGAAAATCAATCTTGTTTTGATAATACACATAATTTGGGGGCTGACAACTGACCTACCCCAATAAAACTATAATAGATTTTTATTAAATAAAAAATTAATGTATGTACACAAAAACAAAACAAGGCATTATTTTTATTGTCTCCTTTAACAAATGGGCTGAAAGACTATTTCCAGTTATTAATATTTTTATTTCTCTCTAATCATTGTCCCCTACTTCATGATGGTCTTTAAGGAAGTAATCTTTAAAGACCGTCTTCAGTGAGAAATTAATATTATCCCTAAATTAAATGCCAAACAGCTAATAATGAAAAGAAGTGAGAACAAACCCAGGTCTTATGACCCTATCCAGGGCTCATTCATCACAGCTGTATCACAAGAACAAGATCTGGAACCAAAAGACAGTTATCATTCGATGTGCACCAGCCTTGGGACCACAGGCCTGTCTAACAGCTCCAAATAAAATATCATTCTCTTTACAAATAAACACTGAATCTTACTGCATGCAACAGGATACACACCTTTTCAGGACGACATTTAGAAGAGCATTTCCAACTTCTTTGCCTGAAACAGCCAAGGCCATGAGCTCCACACAGGTAACATGCAGTGCATGGGCAGCTGGGTTGGGAAACTCATTGAATCTCCAGTCACAGTTTGGGAATGGACCAGGAGATTTGCCAGCCATCGGTGCAGATGATTAAAGCAATAACTATTTGATTATTTTGAGACTAATGGCTTATAATTATACAGTGTTTTACGGTTTTCAAAATGTTTCACACGTAAACATTTCATTTGATGATCAATTTATCTGATTATGAACCCCCAAGAAGAGATTTTCAGAGATTAAAAGGCAAATAATAGAAACCAGAATACAAATAAGTTCGACATGATAGAAATGTATTGACAGCAGTCATGTGACCAACCATAAGTTATGAATGGTTGGTCTTCTATAGATGGGATCTCACAAATGACATGATAGCTATAGATGCAACTGAGGTATTCCCAGGCTTCATCAATCTATTTCTTTTAACAGTTACAGGGCAGTTAATAAGGAAATTACTTTATAATAAGTAATTCTTTTACTTCAGGGAATAAATTCCTTTGTATAGGAAAATAAACATGCCTATTTATGTGAAATTGCTCTATCTAGTAAATAGTGGCATAGTGTATATACATATTAAGTAGAGTGTGCTGATAACTAAAAACATGAAATCAAAATAAAGAAGTAAAAATACCAATATAACAAGCAGCTTTTTCACTAAAAAGGAGAAAATAAATTGTATTACCTACCGTATTTTCCCATGTATACGACACTCCCATGAACGAGGTCGGACAATAAATTTTGCAAACTCACCCAGAAAAAGTGCTACATACCTCATTACTGAGTATCACTAGTCACCTTCAAAGTACTCCCCTTGGGAACCTATGTGCTGATGCCAGTGCCTAGTCTACCCTTCAAAGCAATTTTGGAACTCTTCCTGAAATGGCCATCAAAACTTTTGTTGTCCCCAAAATCTGACAATCAAGTTTGTGAACTTGCCACTATGCGCTTCTTTTGGCTGCACTTTGCAAACAACTCAGTAAGGTGTCATAACCTCACCAAGGTATAATGATAGTTCTGATGGCCATTCCAGAAAAGGAGTTCCAAAACTACTTTGAAGGGTGGACTAGGTGCTGGCATCGGTACATAGCTTCCCAAGGAGAGTATCTGAAAGGTACCCGGAGTGATATTCAGCAATGAGGTAGGTAGCATTTTTTCTAGGATGAATTCATGAAATTAATTGTCTGACTTCATATAAGACAAACCTTACTTTCCTAACCCAACATTAAGAAACCCTCTCAACAAGTTACTCCCATGTATAAGATGACCCCTAATTTATGGTCTAACAATTTTAGACAAAAGTATCACCTTATACACAGAAAAATATGGTATTAATATTTTAAAAAACATTTAAGGATTTATTTAAAGCAATAAAATTCTATGTTCTCCAGTAGCAAACACATGTACTACAATACATCGTACATTATTTAGAAATAGGATTTTCTTGCCTTGGAAGGTCTGTTTTTAAATATAAACTTTAATGGAATGAATTTCTGCCTATCTGGCATAATACTGCTAACTTAAGATTTCAGAACCTTTATAGAAGCAAAAGTAAAAATAATCTTTCAAAAGCTTGAAGTTTTGGAGTATGTAAAAATATTACCTTGAAAAGACAATAGTCTATGTTCTCACCAATCAACACACAGTTACTTCTGAAGAATGTGGAAATCACAATAAAAAGGATATTATCTACTAGCCTGCCAATCAATCTGCAATAGTAGGTGTCATCTGGGACCCAAGGATTGTCTTCTCGTGCATTCATAGCGCACTTCAGGTAAGTGTCGCTTAGACACCAGCCCTGTGGACGATTATCCTTCAGTGAGCCAATGATGGCATGGACAAGTTTTCTTTTGAGATATGCACGGTCTCTCAGGTGCATTTCATAATAGTGTAGAGTGTTATACAAATAAGTCACTGGACGATCTGCCAAAAAGAAAAGAGATCACCGCAATGGTTACCTGGTTACTGACAACTGTGAAAAAGTAATCCTCTGTTTTCAAGATTACCAAAAACCAGCTCAGAAGATTATGAAACTATTTCACATACTGGGTAACTGAAGACAATGAATATTTTAATTTTAGGACAAGGTTCTAATAATATACACATCCTGAATTTAAGAATATTCAGTACACTCTGAGGTAGCAATTTCCCTTCTGGAAATTTATCCTGCAAAAATGACACACGCAAATATGTTGTGGCAGCCCTGTTTACACCAGCTGAAGATTAGGACAGCCTCAATGGTCAAAAGCAGGGGACTGGTAGTACTATGTATACATATCACCTAATCCAAATGAAAAATGTTTTAAAGGAATGCCCACTTGAATGTCATACCCATTCTGTAGTATTAAAACACAGTTCAGACTTCTGCATTGGAGCAAGACATCTTAGATTAGATCAAAGGCTAAAAAGAACTGCTTCCCACATAAGTACACTTTGTCCCTGTAAGAAGGCTTCCACGCTTTGTCACTGACTCTACCATTCCCCAGTACCAGGCTTAAAACTTTTGAGTTGTCTTTGATTTCTTTCTTTGGATATTCTTCCTATAACCAGCCAACCAAGTCCTATTCCTTCTTCCTTGACTGTCTGTCTCTTCTTTCTCATTTCCAATGCCATCATACTTTAGATAATAATCAGGCACCTGAACTTTTGACATAAAGTCATTGAAATGGCTTCCTCCTTCCAAGACATGCTGCCAATTACAACTGAATTTATCTAAAATAAATGCCTTCCACGTATGCCTTCTATGGCATGACCTAATTCAATTAACTTCTAGTTGACTATTGATTATCAGCAGGTTATACAATCAAAACTTCTCAGTCAGGCACTTAAGGTCATCTACTGTCAGATACAATATATAAATTTTCATTTTAGCACACAATAAGGCAATTATTTTTCAAAATGTATTATGTTTAATACCTTCATGATTTTCCCAAAGGATTCCTTTTGCCTAGGATGTTCTCTTCTCCTTTCTGTTTATACAAATCACATACATCACAGTTCGAATCCTATCCGAGAAGTCTGACAAGATCTAGTTGGTTCACAGTAACATCACATATATTTCTCCTTCTATATTCATTTGACAATTAATCTATATAAAATATAGACACTATATAAAATAAGGCATCTCTTGCACATCCCTTTTTCTCTGCTATTTAATACATTTGCTATGATTATCTAGTCATATTTTTATGTTGTCTATTTTATACTTCTTGGTTTTATAACATAGAACTTACCCTCAAAACACTTTTATTAAAAAAACAAATAAAACCTTTAGAGCCACTATTACCCATATGGTCATGCCCAGCATACTTTCGTTTATAGAACTATTAGATGAAATTAAAATTTGAAGGAACTCACCATGAAATTTATATAAGCCTCCTAGGTGATCCAGTAGAGTCTCCAGTGATTTGGATACTGGAAGCAACTCTAAAAATCTGTGGATTACTATATCAAACACTGGGAGGAATCGGAGACACACATTTCCAAAATAGATGGGCAGATAGGGGGACTGGATCTGCACAGGAGGATCGACTTGCTCCGCCAAGCCCTCAAAATACAGCTTCTCTGGATATTTCTGTGGAAGTGAGAAAATTACAAATATTTAGGGTATCTTTTTTTATGTTCTCAAAAAAAAAAGAGCTAAATATACTCGCCAGTTTTAAAAGAATATGAAACCATGTTTGCTCCTACAAAGCAATGAACGTCAAAGTTCTTTACTTGACAAAAATCTCTTATCCCAAAGACACACCAGAAGAGATTTATTGTACAAAAGGATTTGTAGTAACTCTTCATTTTGTGTTGCAAGTACCCATGTATACTAAAACTGCAGTTTTAATTTATTCTTTACTTTAGATATATTCTAAGATCTTAAGGAAGTTTAGAGAGCTAACTTGCTTCTATATAGCACAGAGTGAAAAGAGTAGCTACAGAGACAACAGTCACATCAATTAGCCAAACACCTAAGCAAGGCTTAAAAAGGATTAACTGAAGCACTAATTTGAATTGGTACCTTGTGGTAATTCATGTGCTTAGTGTGCCAGTCGTTCTGCAGCCAGTGTTCTGGGGAATTTTCCTTCACAAAGTCACTTACTCGGTTTCTAAAATCATTTGGTTTGAGTAACAGCAACTGAATTATGAAATAACAGACTTGGGCTTCATTTCCTTCGTGACTACGCATGGCCTGTGAAGAACGGAAAAATTATATGAAAATGTCTGACTTGTGAAAAAGCATGGCTCTGCCACTTGATAGTTGAAATCTGAATATGGTGAAAATCTTATTATATCTCTATTTTATACTTTTACTTTATTGAACTGTAGATTTTCATTATTTCCCCTAGTAGATTATAACCATCTTTATATCCTCCACAGCTAAGAGGTTATGTTAACCAACTAGGCCACCCCAAATCATCACTATAGTATTAAAAAAAAATTGAGCATTGTCTAACCTGGTTCAGTATCATTGTTAAAAATTTTGCCTGAAATAGATATCAAAGTCAGGAGAAAAAAACAATTCAAGGAATACTGGGTGGCTATGAGAAACATAGAGTTATCATTATGGCTATCAAATTGTACAGAAATGGTGACTAGCACTCTGCAAAGAAATGCAGTGACTTTTCACTACTTTCTGCCTCTAGTGGGAGACTCTGAGAACCAACTTAGGGTCTAATGGCATGTTATTGTAGAGCATCGCAAGGCTAGGACCATGTCTGTCTTACTTACTCCGTATTTTCTGTGCATAGAACATAGTAGATACCAATACATAGTTATTGAATGAATGAATAAAAAATTGGGAAATCTCCAGTTCCTTAGGGAAGTGGTAGCAATGCTTGATTATTATATAAACTTATTAACTCCTTAGAAGCAATATAGAATAGATTAGCACAAGATCCATCAGCCATACACACTCTGATTCAAGAGAATGGAACAGCTTAAAGATGTATTCTTAAATAAGCATATTCTTACCAGGCAGAGAATTAATCTGTCCAATGTAACAATGTTGTACTTCCATACCATGTCATTAAGAATTTCAATGCATTTGTTGAGTTGCTGACCCCCGGCTGACGTAGAGAACTCATACACCAGGAAATCTGCAAATGTTCTCACATGGGCTACCAAGGCCCTGGCTCCAATTCTTTCTAGTACTCTGGAATTCAGAGTAAAAAAATAAATTGCATTGCTGTATGGTATGACAGTTTGCCCAATGGAAGGCAGATCTAGGCTTCTGGCTTACCTATAGCCAATCTGATTAATATGATCTGTTTCCAAAAGCATTTTCCAGAGAAGACAAAGAAAGAGAGGAGAGCCTTGCACAGAAAAGTGGGTAATGATGGCATTTTCATCAGTCATTGACTTCCACTTCCTATATTCTTCCTCCACGTTTTTTTTCAGATTAAAACGACTTTCCTGAGGTACATTATTCTGTTTGAAGAATGCCTAAAAGGAAGATCAGAAGTTTATATTAATGGGAAAAAGAGTACTGGTTATGTACTGTTAAGAAACGAGCTCTAGTCTTGACTGACCCTAATAAACTCTTGGTGACCTCAAGCAACTCAGTAATCAAGGCCTGAATTTCTATATTGGGAAAACACGCAGGCTTGACTAGATTATTACTAAGCTTCCTTTTCTATCTTTCCTAAACAGAAATTCTAAGTGAGCCTTAATTCAAAGCTTCTTCAATCATTTGTTGATGCTTTTGCTCACCTTTGAAAAAAAAATTATGTGCCCTTTGGTTATGTACTGTAATATCTCTATAAGGAAAACCTATTGATATGTAATAGCCCAATGGTTCTCAGAGCATGTTCCCCAGATCATCAGTAGAAAACAGTTAAGGTTTTCCTTTCCCCAGAGTATAAAGGCCAAATTTATAGTTTTTCTCCATGATTTTCACTCAAGTGAGCATATGTGTATTCTGTGAAGCTCCATTAATTGTATTTCTCCCCATTTCACTTCTATAAGAATTTTTTAAGTAAAGTGTTAATACACAAGATTCTAAAATGGTTTAGCTAATAAGATGAAACCATAATAATTAAAACTTTAGAAACACATCCAGTCTTAGAATAGGACAAGGAACAACTCAAGATTTTGAAATAGCAAACATTCTTTTCTTTTTTTAAATAAAAGCTAATTTTCTTTGGATGTCACCATAACTAACTCTCTAGAATAACACTATAGGTAGAAAGAATGATTTCACATATATTCAATATGTAATTCAAGACCAAATTACCTGCAGTGGGCCTGGAAAACAACTAAGGGTGTGTGAAGCCCAGTTATGAGGAGTGAAACTCATGATGGTCTGAAGTATATCTTTACACCAAGTTCCCTGAATTGAATCGGAGCCTGTAAAAAAATCTAAACATAAACAAACAGATGTAATCCAGATATAAATGACTGTATCCATAATTCATAAAGAGATCATAGATAAAGTTACAATAATATGTGCACTCAGAGAATGTCACTGCAGTACATTTACTGCTTAAATAGTAATATTCACCTTAGGACCTAAATTTGAATGATATAAATTACCACATTGGTAAATATGAACACAATTAGTGAAAAGAAAAGACAGCTGGAATATACAGACTACAAATATAACTCCCTAAATCATAGAGATTTATTTATGTAAAATAAGATAGTTTACACAAATGTATTCGAGGTTGCTAAATTCAATGACTTTCTTTAAAGCAGCAGTTCTGCAAGTGTAGTGTGTAGTCCCCAATATCCTTTTAAGGATTTGATGACGTCAAAGCTATTGAAATAACAACATTACGATATCACTGGCATTTTTACTGTGTTGATATGCACTGACGATCCAAAAGCAATGATGGGTAAAACTGCTAGCTGTCAGGACAAATCAGTGGCACTAATACAGCATACTAATAGCCATTATAATCTTCACCACCATATGACCTCAGTGAAAAATAATTGGCAATTTCACTTAATATCTTTAATGAAGTAGTAGAAAGGGTTACATCTCAGCCCTTAAGCACACCTATTTTTAATATTCTATGTGATAAAATGGAAGTATGCATAAAGTGTTCTAGCTACACACCATGCTGATTTTTTTAAAACGGAATTCTAACTTGGAAAGAACATGCAATAGAAAATTATACTTATTTAGATTTGGGCATTATGCACACATTTGCTTGAATATTAACAAGGGGAGCCTATCACTTCAAGGAAAACAAATAACTACATCTGTTACCAATGATAATATGTGACTTTTCAAGTGAAAAATGATAATTTTATAAAACTTACATCCATTACCGTGAGCCTAACAGCTTCCCAAAACTTGAAGGCTTTTCTAACAAAATTTATAGTGATAGTAACAATGCAATTTATGATACTGTATAATGAAATGTTATCAACATTTACAAGATCTACATAACTCAGTGAACAAATGTTTTCCAAAAATCCAAGTCATAAAGTTACAAAATATGCATAGATAAGAAAATGTATTAAATGTTCAAGGTTATAATGTAACAGAGCGCAAAATGTTCATGGATAGGATTTTGGATTCTATATTGCAACTAATGCTAAGGAACTTGCCCACATTTGTGTGACACAGAATATTCACAATTAGCTGAAAAGGCTATTAAAATACTCCTCCCCTTTCCAATCTCATATCTGTGTGAGGTCATAATTTTTTCACTTATTTATATTTAGTATTGCAATAGAAGAAATGTAGAAGCAAATACAAGATACCAGCAATCTGCCTTTACATCAGACATTAAAGAGAGATGCAAAAAATAAAATAATGGCACCTTTTCTGTCTAAAGTTTTGGTTTGGAGAACATAGGGTCTATTTTTCATAAAAAATATATCATTTATGTTAACATCTAATAGGTTTATTATTTTTAAATGAATCAAATAAATACTTTAAAGACTGCTATTTTAATACCAAATAAAGTCAATATTGATAGATATAATCCATACAAACAGCAAGTCTTTGGAAATTTCAATTATTTTGTTAAGAGTGTAAAGTGGTTCAGAGACCAAAACACTCAAGAACCACTACTGAAAAATGATGACAGATGGCTGAAAACTGATGCTCAACCTAGTTAAAACGACAGTATGCAGAAGAACCTACATTAATGACTGAAATAGTGAAGATAGCAAAACAATTGTGTTTTTCTTGAGCAAACAAAAAGTATGTTTTCAATATGTTATTCCCTTAATAATCAGTAGGGACCAAGTGCACTTTAATTCATTTGTTTTCGTTGGTCGTGGTGGTGGACAGTCACTGTACCTGTTACGTGAGTCGCTCTAGCCAAGGTCAATATGAGGGCTCGGTTTAGCTCTTCAGATTCGGCGGACAGCACTGTTTTGGGGTCGCTAAGGAAGCGTGTAAACTGTGGCTGTACCTCTGAGCTGCCTAATGCTGTTATAAGCCTGAGCGCAGTGCTCTCAACACTGAAAAGTGAGAGAACAAAGAGAAACATGAAAAAGTTAACTTGCACATAAAATGACAGAATTTTCAGAATGACAGAATTAAATCTAATTCCAGGTTAATTAGAATGAAATAACATGCAAACTATGAATTACCCTTCTTTGGTTTATAAAAAAAAAAACAAAAAACCTCTTTTGTGTGAGATGCGCTTTGCTTAGTTTGTTTTTAAAAGCTGAGGTGCCAAATTTTATAGCGAAAACCACCGGACATTTTTGAACATTTGAAAAAGATAACTTGTAGCCCATAAGACTAAAAAATTTCACTTGGATAAACAACATTTCAAAAATTACATTTATTTTTATCTGAAATATATTTTCACTTATAGTAAAATCAAAATGACATTTTAACTGCAGTATGAAGTATATTTAAATCCAGCATTCTAAAGGGTTAAGTTGGAACATACTGTCAAAGGCCTTAAAAGTACTTAACTCCATCCAAAGATCCCAAGGCAAGAACTCAACTATCTTGATAATTTTTGTTTAAAAAGCTGAACTCTAGTCTGTATTGGAAATGAAATACTCCAGAAAGCAGAGGAGTTTCATGACAAATGAGCAAAAGTATGATAACGGATTACGTTCCCTGTCTCCAACAAAGTTTCTAGTAAGTCTCCAAAGAGCTCACCAGAGATGGAGCTGGTTCTGGTTGGTTTGTGCAACTGCAGCCAAAGTATGAAGATGACTCAAGAGCTGAACTCTGTAATGAGGTTGAATGTGGTGCATTCGGTAGCTGAACATCTCAAGAAGAGTGTGTAAAATCCCCCAGGCATGAGACTTGAAAACAGTTGGCAAAAGTTGACCTTGAGGAACAAGATAATTTAAGACATCAAAGTCAGATATTTTACATTGAGTAAAATCTATATAAAGATTTTATTGTGAACCACACACAGATACACACACACACACACACACACACACACGTGTGCATGCAAACATAAACACATATATTTTCCAACTTTTCTCCATAATTTCTACTTCAATTGTAAAGAAAAAATTCAGATCATAATTATAATACCAAGTTTGTTTTTTTCCCTGGCATTTGATTAACTGATACTCAAGTTCATCTGGAAAAATAAGAGACAAGGTATGAAAAAAAATTCTAACCTTCCTCACTTCTCAGTTATCTTTTAAATTATTTTTAAAAAGTGAATGTTCCCAACCTTTGAAGCATTAAAATCACTTTTTAATACACAAATTGCATCACACCTGATTTTATTCCCTCCATCCTCCCAAGAAAGTTTTATTCAACTCTCAATTATATGATAGGGGGAGTAACTAGGGTTAAATTTAGAAGTATAACAGATTGGTGAAAATTTAAAAACACTTCCATATTAGAAAGTATCTGTTACTTAGAATGGTGCAATAACTAAAAGACTGTCTTCTGCAATGCAGGAGAACTCCTTCCTTATTGCTATTCAGACTTAGTACTTATTGCTGCCTTAGGAGCAAACCAGCAGAGAGGCAAAAGGGACCATGATTCTTACATGAGGACAGTGACCATGTCTGTCCTGCTCACTGTAACCCAAGCACTGAGCACAATATTTCTTACTGTAACTTCACTTAAGAATGCAACTCCCCTGACCCTCACACTTCCTATACCTCTTTTTAAACTTATTTTTCTCTACGAGGCTTACCACCTGACATATTCTACTTTCATTGACTTTCTTTTTTGTCTGTCTGTCTCATTAGCCAGTAATCTCTATGATGACAGTGACTTCTGTATACTGCTGTATCCCCAGCACCTAGAAGAGTACCTGTTAAATCAATGAATATGTTAACAGTTTTAAACACAAGAAAAGTCCCGGCTTACTGATAAATCCTTTGATGCCCAAAGACTCTATTTCCATGTAGACCAATAAACGACTGTAAGTTTCCACTAGAGCTGGAGCCAAGGCCACGCTGGACTTTGCGTGAGCAAGTTTTATCACTCTGGTAGCAATACTGTGAATAAGGCTAAGGAGAAACAAAAGGAAAGAAAATAAAAATCCGTATTTTTGACATAAATACGGGGGTGACTCTACTTATGGGGAACTTGGTATAAATCTGAACCTAAATATATGAAATGAATCAACTCCATTTTAACCATCTGAGTTGTGCAGAACAGTTGGCAGTGATGCTCTGTACAATCTGAGACTAATTATGGTTTCCATGAGCTTCTTTCAATGTTCGTCAGCATCTTTCTGTTCATGGAGAAGCAGAATTTGAGTACAACTCATAGGAACCTGCTTGAATGGCTTCAGCCTGTTTTTCTTTTTCAAATGTATTATTCCAACCATTTGAGAAAGTTAGCTTTTGTTATAGAATTACTTAATAAATCACTGCTAACACCCAAAAGTTAGGTTTTAACAGAGCTTCCCTCAACTCTGTCACACATGCTACTAAAGCACATATATACTTCTATCACAAGGTTTACCACCTGAAAAAGCATGGCTTTTCTAGAACTGAAGCCCCACCTAGAGGCACACAGATGAATTCTCTTTGATCCAATACTTATGAGCTGAGAAACTAGAAATAAAAATCTGAATTTCTAGTACCTCTCAAAAAAGTCTAAACGACTTAGCCATACTAGTCTGCATTGTTACATTACAGAAATTAGCTAACGTGGAAGCACTTAGATGCAACGAACCTGCACCCTCCAGTCAGCCTCAGTCCCTCACACGCACATGTTTCCACGTACATGAATATCTGGCTCCCTCACTCAGCCCTATGGTTCACTCATTTACATTATCAGTGTGGTTCTTAGGAGCACTTGAGGTTCTAGAATCACACCCAACAGATCCTTCCTGTCTTTAAGAAACCATAATGTCATTCTAAAAGTGCCCTTTCTGTAATCAATACAGATAAGGCATTACAATTTTTACATCCCTGGACTCGGCAATTCCACGTCCAGCAAATTATTTAATGAGAATGTAATTATGGATAGGTGCAAAGAACCATAAAGATAGTCTTCATAGCCAGCTTTATAAACTAAGACATTGTAAATAACCTCAATGTCCAACAGTATGGAACTGGCAAAATAACCATATATAGCTACACAACATACTTCTTTGTAGCAATTAAAACAGATGTTTCGAGAACACTATACCTAAAAAGGTGTTTGATAGATTATTAGGGAAAAAAAAGTGGTAATGAAAGGTTGCAGTAAGAGCCCATTTTGTTAAAAAATATTCATAAATTCATGTATTAATATTTATATATACAATAAAAGACTCAGAATATACACAAAAATTATTTTACAAGCCTATTTCTCATAGACTGATTATACCAATTATTTGCTTTGGGTTTTTCTGTATATTATAGAAATCCTATAATAAACAATTATCATTTTGTAATAAAAACTTATTTTTTCTTTATAAAAATATTTTTATTGTTAGACTTGTTGGGGTGACATTGGTTATCAAGAGTTACATAGGTTCCAGGTGTACAATTCTGCAGTGCATCGTCTTATGTGTTGCATTATATGTTCACCACTCAGTGTGAGTTCTCTTTCTATCACCATTTATTTGGCTCCCCCTCCCTCCTCTCCCACCCCCTCTCTCTTCTCCAATCTCCAGCCCCCTTCCCCTCAAATAACCCTTAAACTATTGATTGTGTCTAAGAGTTCTTTTATGTGTTTGTTTTTTCTTCATTGCTTTCAGAAAAACTTAATTATTCTTAAAAAAGGTATCTGACCCTAAAACACACAACTATGATCATGAAAGCAAGTCTATACTATACTGATACCAATTCCATGACATAGGAATAAGTAAATGGAACATACCTCATTTTGGCATGAACTGTCAGTGAATCCAGGAGGTTCATTGGTAAGGGAGTAATAGATCCTGAAGCCAAACAGCTTGTTCCAGGAAGAGGTATCCTCATAATTCCATTTCCATAAATAGTTTCTACCAGAGCTCCCATAGGTAATGTAAAGCATTCTGAATTTGTAGAGTATGCATTACACAGCAAGGCGATCTTATAGTCATTCATCTGTAAACTTTTATTTCGAAGACTCTGTTGTAGAAACCTAAAATTTCAAGTTCCATTAAACAGAAAAAAATGTAAATAATTTCCAGAAAATTAACTTCTATTTTTAAAAAAAAGTTTAATATTATATCATGCAACTATGTACTAATATTATCTTTATTCCTAAATGTTTTATGGTTTCTGCCCAAAATGTAGAGTAGAAACACATATAAAAGTTTAAGTAGCATTTCAAAAAGAATTTAGGTAATTATAAGTTAACAATTAATAGGTATTTGTAAGTAGGTACTATATATAGAGAGAGAGAGAGAGACAGAGAGAGAGACAGAGAGAGAGAGAGAGCGTGCGCACGCGCACACTAAAATTCAGAAATGAAGAGTAACTCACAAATTTATGAACTAGGTTTCTATTTATTTCTATCTGTATAAGCACAATATGGCTTTATTATAGATGTCACTATGAAAAGATGGTTAAGGAGCATGTCATAAATGAAAGCTAAATGAAATGTTAAGTTTGACTATCCTACAGTGTCCTATGAAGCGATTTGGCAGTCCTTTTCAGAAGTTCTGGGTGGGAAGTTCAGATATTCCTAACATCCTTGACTGAAGCCCACCTATCTAAAAAGGGCATCCTCTTTGAGTACCATTGCTTAGGGAATGGTATAAGGCAGAATGCTAGCCAGATCAGCTCAATCAAACCTAGGAGCCCAGGGAGTGAAAGACATCTCAGTCAGATCATGCTCAAACTGTAAGAATTTAAGAAATTTTTGATACATTTTTATATATATTTAGAAACTAAGAACTTTAAGGTAAAACATGTAAAAGCAAAGATAAGACCTGAAAATTTAAAAAATATATATCCGCATACATACAAATAGGACTAGTCTTTGTTTCCCAAAGCAGTTTTTGGTCAGTTTCTCTTAGTCTGACATACACATTAGTCACCCCTACTTTCAGTGGGTGTGGGGAGATGTCATTCTTCACAAAACTACTGAGAACAATATTAGTTTATAACCCACTATTTATAAAATAAAAAAATTAACTGTCAAGCAACAACTACTTACTCATGGTGAAGCTTTAGAGAATGAGGTATTGGAATCTGCAGCTTGGAGTTGTCATTTTGGGCTTTTCTATTAAGATGAATCCAAATGCAAGTCATGGCAAACGCATGAGTTGACTGAGGTTTGTTAATATCAGGAACTGGGATATACTAGAAAATAATATTATAAGAAATAGAAGAATTAACTAATTATATAATATATATTTTAGCAATCTATTTATGTGTAGCTCTTTTTAAACTATATGTATTAATTTAGCTCCAATTGTTCTTCAGCTATTCAATAATACAAATCAGAAAATCTTAACAGCTATTAAAATACTGAAACTATTACAAGATTATTTTGACTTACAAAGAAATTAACAGAAATTCCCAAGTGCTTAGACAAGCTTTTCCTACTGCCACAGAGCATTCACAATCACTTAAAAATTTTTATTCTTGAAAAATTAAACATATCATTATGAAATCTTATTGAATATGATAAATTTACTAAAAACAAAGAACTTTTTAAAGTCACATGCTTTTCAAGAACATAAAAATTAAAAATTTGCTTTAAGTTTGTTTAGCATTAACAAAAAAGATGAGGAATAAAGTTGAAACAAGAATATTTCTTGGTGATGGGTACATTTCTATCCATTCTACATTTTTTTGGCATTTAAAAATTTCCATAAACATCTAGGGAAATGCAAACCAAAACCACAATGAGATATCAACTCATACCTGTTAGAATGGTTATTATAAAAAAGACAAGAAATATAAATGTTTGACAGAATATAGAGAAAACAGAATCCTCATGTACTGGTGGTGGGATTATAAATTGGTGCAATTACTTAAAATTAAGAACTTTAAGGTGAGACATGTAAAATCAAAGATTAGGTCTGAAAATTTAAAAAATATGGAAAACATATTTTTCCACTATGGAAAAATGGAAATTTTTTCCATAGTAGAAAAATTCCACTATGGAAACCAATATAGAAATTTCCTCAAGGACTTAAGGAATAGAAGAACTACCATATGATCCAGCTATTCCACTTCTGAGTATTTATCTGAAGAATACAAAAACACTAATTGAAAAGATACATGCACCCCTATGTTCACTGCAGCATGATTTACAATAGCCAAGAGATAGAAGCAATCTACTATATTTTTCCATGTATAAGATGATACTATTGTCTAAAATTGTTAGTCCAAAAACTGGGGGTCGTCTTTGAGAGGGTTTCTTAATGTTGGATTAGAAAAGTAGGGGTCATCTTATACATGGAGGTGTTTTATACAAGGAAAAATACACTAAGTGTCTATCAATAAATGAATGGATAAAGATATACATACACACACCCATACACACACACACATGAATACTACTACTCAGCCACTGAAAAAGAATAAAATTTTGCCATTTGTGACAATGTAAATGAAACTTGAGGGTATAATGTTAAATGAAATTAAGTCATAAGGAGAAAAACAAATACCATAAAAACAGATCAGTGGTTACCAGAGGGGAAGGGAGTTGGGATGTGGGTAAAAGGGGTCAACTGCATGGTGATATGAACGAGACTTTTGGGGGTGATCACATTACAATGTATACAGATGTCAATTTATAATGATGTATACCTAAAACTTATATAATTAGAAAAAAATAAGAAATGGTCTGATTCAATAGTGGAAAAAATAAATTTCCCTAATAAAATGTTTCTAAAAAAATGGCAATCATCAATATATACCGCATTTTACTCAAACACCTTATGGAATAAAACACAGGGAGGAGCATACTCAATTAGCAAATAACCAAAAAAGATATTAGCAGACACTCATGTTATTTGGTCTTAGATAAAGAATAGCATAATGCTTTTTAAAACTGTAAACTTACTTAGAATGTAGAACAAGTGTTTGTTATATTAAAGGTTCAACTGTGATTTAAGATAAACTTCATGAATAATCTAGTTCAATTTCTTCATTATACATGTGAGTAAACTAATGTCAAGAGAGACCTAACATTCATCCCACAGTCATGATTAGTCACGGAATTGGGAAAAGAACTCACGTTTCCAGCTTCCAATCAGTGCTCTTGTCGCAAAGTCACACTAAAACCCTTAAACATAAATTAGACATAATCTACTGATCATATTATTAACTATTTAGTAAAACTTACTTCTTTTTCTGGGTACAGAAGGTCGAAGAGCTTCATGACAGGGAGAAAATCAGCTAGTGCGTTTTTCTGAATGCTCCCGGAAATGAATTGCAGGAGAACCCACATTAGATGATCTCTGCCTTTAATCAGTCCTCGCCCTGCTAACTGTAAAATATGTTTAAATACACAGCTAGTTAAAGAGATGGATATAGTAAAGTTTGAAGAAAAAAACGAAAAGGAAAAACCTCACTCTCAGAAAGTTAGCATCTAACTTTGGCATTTACTAATTACTTAGTCCCAACTCAAGATACACTAAATAAAACCTTTTAAGTTGTTTTAATATTATATATATGTTTCCTCCCTGACCCTCAAAACAACTATGCATATCAAACATTAAATGTTTTAGGGCATAATTAAGTTGGTCATGTGTGCTTGAAAATCAAGTTTAATATGGGATAATTACTAAAAACATCTCATCAAAAGACAAGGAATACTTCATTATAGCAATTTTTTTTTTTTTAAATCAAGGATTGGTTATCAAAAACATTTTTTCTGGTTTCCTGTAGATTATAACAAAAATCAATGGTGGTGGTGTGGGGATGTGGGTGGGGGAGGGCTGGGGATAAGTAGTGGTTGGAAGGATTTTAACAACTCCTATGAAAACATTTCCCCAAAGTAATCCATGCTGTAGAATATTACAGATACAACAGCACTTACTTTACTCCCATTCAATGTGTCTAAAACCTAATGACTAAAACAACTCTTCCCACAAACTTGCTTTCCAGAGTCTTCTGCTTTGCGTTCACTGTCCTATCTTTCCATTCACTGCCAATGTAGAAACCAGTGAGTGATTCTGGACTCCCATTTCTCCCTCTGCTACAGGTCGTCGCCAAGTTCTGTGCACCTCTCAGCACACCTGGTCTCTGGTTTCTCTTCTCTGTCCTGGTTCAGGCCTTCAGTATCTCTTACCCAGATCACGGCAACAGCTCCCTAACTAATTTCATTGCCTCTGATTTTGGCTTCATCCATTTATACACTGTCTTCCTACATGTGGTCATTAGCAGTAATTTTTTCAACTTGTATATGATGATGTCATTCCCATCCTTATCTGCCCCTCCTCCAAATCTAAACTTAGAACAAACACATGGCCACTTAAATTCTCCATGTCTGATCTTGCCTTCCTGCCTTCCTCATCTCACCAACACTTTCTCCTTCATATTTTTCCAGTTTTCACACACTTCTATCCCTTTCCAAATGATGATCTTATTGCTATGGAACACTTTACTGTTTTTCCTCTTGACAAATTTCTATTTGTCTTTTAAGTGCTAGCTTCAAGTTTTCCTTGGTAAAGTCATTCCTATGTCTTCAATTGGGACCAGTTCCTTCACTCTACTACAGGGAGACATGCTTTCACTATGTAACTATTAAATTATAATCAAACTGTTTATAGCTTTCCATAGTAAGGAGCTCCCTGAGGGTACTAGAGTGACTTTTCGTCTTGCATCCCCTAGTCCCTGCACTGTGAATATACAGACTGACTGAAAGTGGAAAGTTAAGAAACCATAAAGGCACTGAACAAAATAGAAAAACAGGCCTTAGAACTTCTGCCACTGCTATCACTAGGTGATGTCTATACCAGCCTAAAACATACCATCAAAAGGAGAAGTGGCTCTAACAGAAGATTTAGTACTCACCTTCTGATGAAGAGAAAGAACCATATGTGGAAAACTTGCAAACTGGAAAAGCACAAAGAAAATGAGCTGACTTGAGAGATGCTGCCATAGGAGCTGGCTTGTTCCCCCGTCATCGAACTTCTCCTCCGTCTCAGATCGCTCCATGGCATAGACCACCAGGTCCACCAGCTGGTCTTCCAGCACAGGGCAGCGCTGCTTGTGCTGTGGGACAGAGATTAAATACAGTATTCCAAAAGCCTCCTGGTTAGTGCATAAGTTACTAGTTAATGGGCATTATTTCTAACGAGAGGCCGAGAAGCATGAAATGAAGTTGAACTTAGAAAGTTAAGGTTAGATTTAGTCTATTAAAGCTGCATCATGCTACGTTATCATAGAGGATGAGTTTCATAAAAGAAATAATTTTCAAGCCTCACATATGACAGATATCCCATTTACTTCTAACTTTCACTATAGACATCACTGTTTCAATTTGACAAAGAGCACTGTGCAGTAGAAAATTTTGCTATTTATCCTTTGGAAAAAAAGATAATTTAAAAGGCATAAGAAGTGGGGATAGCATTAACTAATTTTGCAATCTAACTCAAAATATGAAAACCCTGGATTTCTAGGAATCAAATCACTGATAGGAGAGCAAAGAATGTAGTGTGTGAATCTACTTAGTTTTAAGTAACCACACAAAAAACTTGTGTGGTTACTTTATATAGACAGGTAAACCTAAATAGTTGCCAGATTACTCAATGTCTGTTTTGCAATGTGTGGTACTAGCCCTGATACTGAAATGAAAACTTCCTCTACCTAAATAAATAAATCAAAATCAAAATCTCAAAGTTAATCTCTGCTCTTCTTAGAAGCCAAACATAATGCAGCTTTAATTTGAAATGAGACTATTTTAAAATCTAAAACAAGTAAAAGAACTGAGTTTAAACACTAAAAATGAAAATGCAACTTCCCTTTCTAGAGGCAAAAAGATTTATGCTTTTTAAGGTAATATAAAAAAATATATTTACCAAAAGATATATATTAAGCCATATTTTAAGCCATTTTCTTATTTCCTTTATAAAATGTTATATGGCTTAGTAGCCAGGCAATTAGACGCCTTTCTAATGACAACAATAACTAATATAGATGCTTTCCCTCTAAACTTTAGATGTGATTATTAGTCTTTTGCCATGAAAAAGGGATATGATTTCTTTAAATCTAGGGAAAATACGCAAAATGGGACGAATTTGGAAAAAAACAAAACATAATGAATGGCATCCCCTCTCTTGCATGCTCTTTGCCAGCTCCAAACTTGTAAAGCTCCAATATAGCTGCACTTTCTTAAAGCATGCAAATAAAACAAACATCTATCCCAAACAGTAAGCATCAACGGTTGTTTCATATTTTTTCCAAAAACACAATGCCATGATCACAGTCCAACCACATTACAGGTTTACAAATAGCAATATTAACACCACCAGTTGAGACTACAGTACTTTTCCTCCAAATTTAATTATCATTATGAAGCAAAGTGCAACAGACAACACTACAAACTATTTCTTAATTCGACATGCAAAACTACTGTGTACAGGGCTTGAAATTCACTAGTTCTGCCAACCACCAACAACCTAAGAAATGTGTCAGACAACACAAATTTAGAGTGAGATCATTCAAAGTATACAAGAGTCAGAAAAATTTGTGAAAAGAAGTAAAGCCAGGATTTCCAGTAGGAATTTTTCATTAGTGATGGAATCTGCTTCTAGTTTGGAAACTAACAAATTTGCCATCTATTTCTCCATCCACGATGGTCTTTTATCAATCTCCTTGAGTAAAAAAGAGCAAACTAAATAAAATTGGTTTTTAGCATCTGAGTCATTCTGGAGTTACCTTTTAAAAATATTAGCTATTTGTTTTTGTTCTTTTTTTAAACCAGATTTTTATCTTTATATTTTTAGGGGTGTAATGATGGTCATACAATTAATGATTTAAGGAGGAAAACTAAAATTATTAAGATTTTTGACAAAGAAGGAAATTTTGAAAAAGTAAGAAAATTTACAGTTAAAGCTGATGATTTTTCAATACATACCACAACTCAAGATTACACCCACATTTCATATGAATTAAATCAGTCAGGAATCTCTAGGTGCCTAATGCCCCAGTATGTGAGGGTGGCAGACCACCTATTAGGATTAATTCTGTATTTCCCAGGTGTTTTTGTTAAAGCCAAGCATATTTCTCAAACCAAGTTTAGGGATAGCTGAAACATGTTTCTTTTCTTACTTGTCTACTTTAATAACACCAAAAAAGAAAATGATTTGTGCTACTAATCATACTTCTGTAAGTTTTGCTTTAGTTTTCAATTACTAAAAGTTAAGCACATGAAAATTGAGACTCTCCACTACATAGATTATTTTACAAAGTGGAAGAAATTAAAATCTGCAAAGCAGTTAAATGATCTGTGAATAAAAGTTAATTATCAATCACTAGGCTAGGATAATTCTGTAAGCCAATGGATACTGTGTCTATGACTACTCACAACTTGATTACTGAAAGTTTTTTAAATTTAAGTCCTTAAGATATAAGCATATAAGTTGAATTACTTTGCATTATATCTATATGCACATTTCATTAAAACTTCTTTTAACAATAAGAATCTAAATTCAATATTTTAACAATTCAATTTTTGCATAATAGCTCAAATTGTATTAGAAACTTACTTTAAAATTTCAGAATCAGGCACAAAGCACAAAGAAAAACATTAACATTAACCTCCACCCATGCCCCTGATTCTTTTCCACCATGACTTCAAACGGAAAATGATAATGATTTTTTTTCAGTCTTAGAAACTGACACTTTTCATATAATAGTTTGGGTTCTGCATTGTGGTTAAATTTTAACACATTGTACTTATGCTTAAGTTAATTTTAAATCATTATTTCAGTGCTAGAAATCAATTTTAAAGCAATACCTATTCAGTATCCCTTAGTATGTCATTTATCATATTCTCTGCCAATCAGAACTGGAGCTCTATGCCAGGGAGAGAGCTACCACTGTCAGTGGTGTCTTTCAAAGATAAACTGAGTGATTAGTCCAGTTACTTCACTACCTCAGGGTAGCCAGAGTTCATACACCACCAAGTAAGAGCCTGACGAATGTATCTGTTTTGTAGTGCTACTATTCAGTAGAAAGAACAAAATCTTGTCAAAACACACAAAACAGGATTCTTGCACTGTGAACACTCCACCTTGCTGGTCACAGAACTGGGCTATTTATGATCTTCTGAATGTGACTGATTTTAAGATAAAATATAGCCCAATTCCTACTGGAAAATGCAATACGCACAGCTCTTAAAAGGTTTCAAGCTTTAAGTAAATTACTGCATTGCTAGAGAAAGGACAAGAAAGTATAGTGCAGGATATAGCTCTGTAATGATAAAAGATGCGATAACAGTAACGTGTATTTTTAATCATATGCTTCTTACACTGTGTGTTTTCATTTTCTACTGTACGTTCCAGGTGGTAGAAATATTATTATCAAGTCAATTCAGCATATATCTTCCATCTAACAAGTCCATTTACTACTACAGTTTTCTACCAAAACAATTACTGATGAATTGTGAATTTTTGACAATGTTTACACTACAGTGGGACCCATACTAATAATGTTCTGTCAGCATTTCCATTATAAACTTTATTTTTTATGGATTTATGTCTTAGTCATAAACTTCTTTTAGGTTGAAACTTGTTATAAAATGATCAGATCAGAGATACTCATCTCTGAATTGTTTTACCAATTTCTAGTTTGAGAAGAGCTGCCTCCCCAAAGAAAAACACTAATGGCAGTTAAGGGTATCTGGGGGAAGGTACTTGCAGCTCAAATGAATATGCGCACATTTATCCAGCAAATGACAAAAATATCAAGTCAAGTATGACCTAAAGTTCATTGCAAAAATTAGTTTTGAGACACAGCATGAAGCATTCTTTCAAAGTTAACTGAATACTTACCTCTAACTCAAGTGAAAGTTGATCAGAATTAATGACTTGGTATATAAGATGTTAAATTGATAGATTATATGAAGTAACTGTCAGATACTGTAGTGTGAAGCAGTTTTGGTTTCACATGTACAGAAGCTTGTCCAAACAAAGAAACTTGGGAAATTTTTCAGAAGAAAAAACTTAAAATAATAAAAGAGATACTGCTACTAGGGTGAAGTTTGGCATGCAAAGTTTCAACACTGAGCAAGTTTTATGGCCAAGCTATATGTCCTTAAAAATAGGGCTTTATAAATGGAAGCACTGGCACAACCTTCACTATAGTATTGCAAACAGTCACGCTATTTTATGTAACCTGGATAAGAACGTCTTTTTAAAATCAAAAAGCTGGTCTATTTTAATATGTTGGGCTCGAAAATTTTTTTAAAAAAATAATTGGAACCATTATTTTGCTTAAAATCTCAAAGGTGAAAAGTCCTGGAACAGACTTGGGACAGTATAAGAGTTTGGTTTATAAAGTTTGGCCATAGTGTTTTTCTCACGCCATAGGTGAGCTTCCACTGAGAGGAGCTCACTCCAGGAGGAGGACACTTCTGGCAAAGACTGACAAAGAAGGGTGTTTGTCAAGCAGGTGTGGGGTCACCTAAGAGTGTGACATTTCTTAGTCAATCCCCATCTTTCCAAAAAAAACCTTCCCTGTATACGATTTACCACTCCGACTCTTAAAATTAACATACCTCTATTAAAGTGCTTTTTTCTCTTTGTTTTGTTTTTAACTGTTTTCTTTTTTAAGGCAAAGCCATATAAGTATTTTTATTGATGTTATTTATTTATGCTTTAAAAGTCTGGAAAGATAAAGGCCACCACAAATCTTTCCATCTCTAAAAATTCCACTAGTCTAGCTTTAGTGTTAAAATATGAAAAACAGTAAAATGGAGTGGGAAGGAAAAACAACCCATCAAAAAGTGACAGGCTTTATTGTGTACCAGGTGTTGTCTCTTTGTTTAAAAAAAAAAAAAAAGAAGAAGAAGAAGAATATTAAAAAAAAACAAACACCAAAAACCAAAACCAAAAAATAATCCACCAAAAACAACTCTCATATCCCAAGAAGAAATTCATTTTAGTGGCCTTGGTCTCAGCATGGTCCTGCCAATTTCAAGCCCCGACCATACATGTATTCTCTAAATGGAATCAGTGGCTACAAAGCGGCCAGCGTATCGTTAGTCACAATACAACAGTAAGGTTGTGAACATACCTGAGCAATGTTCAAGGTCTAGAGCATTGGAAGATGGGCAGGACAAGACAGGACAGAACAAAAATAAAGGAAGAAAAAAAGAAAAGACAAAACAGTGACTATGAGGCCAGCCTCAAGGAACCCAGAGTCAGCACAAACCCTCCCACATGTTAAACCACCAAAAACAAATATACACCAAAAAAAAAAAAAAAAAAAAAAAAAAAAAAAAAAAAAAAAAAAAAAAAAAAAAAAAAAAAAAAAAAAAAAAAAAAAAAAAAAAAAAAAAAAAAAAAAAAAAAAAAAAAAAAAAAAAAAAAAAAAAAAAAAAAAAAAAAAAAAAAAAAAAAATCATCAGCAGGGAGGGCATGCTGAAGACACCAAGGGTTATAAAAAAGGTCACCCAAACAACAAAAAAAGTAAAAAATTATGGTTATGTCATGTGTAGGTTTCTCTGGCAAAAGGTATACTTGAAACTGGCCTTATAGAAAAAAAAGCAATGCAAAATAAACCAACTTTTAGAATATCTCCTTTTTAATTTAAACATTCTTAAAGCAATATATAAATGATAGGAATAGTACATTGTTTAATAAATCATATATTAAAAAAAATCACCAAATAGTTTTTAACTGTTTTGCTCAGTTAGCTATAGCAAAGAAAAAGAGAAAAGAATAGTGCAGATTCTATGCAGAATTGACTAGGTTTCCAACATTGTACAGTACCTGCTTATTTAAACCTAGCATATTGCAGACCATATCCCTGGAATAAGGCTGCTCCAATACATATCTCAACAAAGCAGTCTGCGGTTCAAACAGATCCTTTAAAAAAAATAAAAAAAATTATTCCTTCAAGATCAAAGTAAATGTTAATTAATTTAAATAATTTGAAATTTGGACCAAAAATCCTCTAAAGGCACTTGTTACCTTCACACAGTAGGCAGTATCTAGTGGAAAAAAAATTGTAGGAATTTAGTGCTTGCAGTTAACCTGTTCCCACCCCTCATTCGATAAGTGATAACTGAGGCAAGGGACTTTCCCAAAGGCATACTAAAGATAAACTTAGAAATGACTTCAGCTAGTGACCTGAAAGTCTTAAATATCACTTAAATTTTCTGCTCAGAAACCTAAGCAGAGGAATGGAGCCATCTCCAGTCACCCTCCTACACGTGTAAAGAAATACTGTTTCCAAATTTGGAGAGGACAAATGATTTGATAACACAGGGATTAAGATTACAGATTTTGGATGGAATCATATTGTCTGAGCTCAAAGTCTGATTCTGCCACTTCCTAAATGTGGGGCCTTAGTCAAGTTACCACTCACTCTGACTGTTTCATCATCTGTATAATAGAGAAAATAGCATGACGGTTAAGAATAAGGATTTTGCAAAGTAAAGTTCTTAGAACAGTGCCAGGCACATAATAAGCACGCAGTAAATTTCTGTTTTCATTATTATCACTATCATGATGATTGTAAATTCCATTTAGTTTACTACTTTTTCACATTCCAAATTTTTGCTACTACGCCAAGAGGCCAGATTGTCACCTTACTTTCACAATTTTACTCTCCTCTCTTTTAGACAAGTTTCCTAATCACTCTGTACATTATTTTTGGGGGTTTTTTTTTGTGGTGATTCCCTGACTGGGCATTGAACCCAGGCTGTGACATTGAGAGCCAAAGCCTAGCCACTACACTCCCAGGGCATCCCTCTGTACATCATTTTTGACATGAAACATTTACATAAAAATATCCAGCCCTCCTTATACTTTGTTGTCATCACTCTAACCCCCAAGATAATATAATGATTTATTAAATTTCATTATAGTTTTATATCTATATCTCATGTTTCATTTTAATGATATTAGTGTTTTCTTCCCCATTGAGAATTTTCTATTTTACTTTTTTTCTGTCCCTTCCCTTTAAGAAAACTCTGACAAATAAAGAGGCTCACTTCAAATTTTAAGGACACTGCAAATTCATTTTTGGTCCTCCCTTTGCAAAGGAAGAATGAAAACAAGAAATCAATTTAAGAAGTCAGTTTTATAACTCCAAGTGCTTTGCCAAAGGTGGACCACTGGAGCATAAACACCTGCAATACCACAAACCTCAGCATGCAATTGGACACTGGAACCACATTTTAAACCATAAGCTATCCTTCACTAAACAGTTACTTCCTTAGTCTACGAAGAGACAATTTAGAATCACACATCACATAATCAAGGATGAAGAGTGTTAGACCAAAAGTTCCATTGTATTTAGCAACATACCTTATCATAGGGCAAAAGGCCTTTCAAAGGAAAACGAAGAGTTGCAGGATCCAATTTCCATGAATTACAAATGGCGCCCGAGTTATTTACAACTGGCAGAAGGCTGCAGCGGCCTGTATGTATTACAAAAATGTTTTTTAAGTAAATGTGAACACAGCAATGCCTAGTCCTGCATTCACTCAACAAATATTTAATGAATATCTATTTGGACCCAGGCCCTGTTTTTAAAAATGTTTTAATTAGATAGAAGTTTGTGAACTGTTTTTTATTATTTTTAGTCCAGAGGGTTGGAGACCAATTTGTACAGGCCTTCCAAACTCAAAGATGTTGCATTTATCCAAGTTCTAGGACAGAGGTAAGCAAACTTTAATCCATGGGCCAAATCCAGTTTGCCATCTATTTTTACAAAGTTTTATTGGATCACTGCTGCTTTTGCTCTGCAATGACAGAATTGAGCAGCTGCAACAGATTATATAGCCCACAAAACCTAAAATATTTATTGTATCACCATTTACGGAAAAAAATCTGCAGACTTCTCACGATTCATTTAAAGCATGCTGTTTCTAGAGCCTTAGATGTAGCCTAGAACTATCAGCTCGTATTTCCAACTACCTGGGGAATACTGGCACGAATCTGTCACTCTGATGTCCCATGAATAGTACCTCAAATGCCACACACCTCAAATGAACATAGCATCCTTCTCAAACCTATACCACTTCCATAAATCCACTGTTATAAAAGTTAGAAGCCTGAGAATTATCTGTTTGGTGTCTATGTAGCTTATTTTTATATTTCAGTACCTAGAAGAGCACCTAATTCTTAGAAAGTGCTCCCAATTTGGTCATTGACTAAATAATGAACTATATTCCCAGACAGTTCTGAAGTGACTGATTTTTAGAAATAATCCAGGCATATATGTGGGCACTACAAAATTTGCCAAATGACATGCTTATTTTTAAAAGAAAATTCTGAGAGTGTAACAAAACATGAAAAAATGGAGAACAAAATAAATGAAGTAAAGAGCAAAGGTATGACTTGGAATGGGCTAAAAGGGCCTGACAGTCTTATGTATTGTGGCCACAGAGGGACAGGTCTGTTGAGATTTCCAGAAGCTTAGAGATTCCATGATGCTTTACTAGCTTTATTTGGCGTTCCCTCTAATCCCTAGGAAATACATCCTCCAGATTGGTTCCAGACCGCTGCTTTACCTCACTACACTCAGCACTCAGAGCACCTGAAAACAAGTAACAGGCTATTATTAAGCTCCTAGAGAGTTACTAAACTGACCAGCCACTACGACATGTGTAAGATACTATCCATCAACTTCAATAGTCACATCATTAAACATCACATATTATTTACTATATTTTAAATTATAATACTACCACAAATGGAGTTTATCCTTGCTGTGGGTCTGAAGGTATCCACAAAGTCTGATACCAGGTTTCCAAGTAACTAAAAACAAAACAAAACAAAACAAAACAAAAAAGTAAAATCAAGATTGCTGAATATAATGATCATTTAGATAAAATGAGATAATATGTAAAGATTTAGCATAATCCCTAGCATATTTAAATTACTCAAAGGTTAGTTTTCTTTTACTTCCTTCCAGTTACTTACCAGTTTACCTGTTCGTGCAATAAACCAAGTCATAACACCATGTCCTTAGCTATGGGTGAAGCTATGTATATTTTATCACATGGTACATGTATCTCATAGGACAGCAAAGAAATGGAAGAAATGTATCATAATGATTAAAAAAACACACATTATCTAAGGATGAAAGTGACCATTTTAAAAAACATGCACACAAAAAAATAAGATTAGTAGAAACAGTAAAAATTTTGGAAAATATCAAATTTACCCAGTGTGGAAGTTTCCCCTCAGGATATAGTTTCCTGATCTCTGTGACTGCAAAATAGGCTGGTAATAAACAGGCATTTCTTTCTAAGATATATCCTATAACCTAAGAGAAATAAAAAGGCAATGTTGTTATTCTTGACTAGTTCCACAGATAAGCCCTTTAAATGCCAACAAATAAGATATTAAAAAGTAGAAATATTATTTCACGAATATACTGGGCTTAAACCTTAAGCATAAATAATTCATTGATATGCAAAGAATCTCTAGAAACAAAGCTTACACTGGAATGGATTACTGATGATTAGTAAGTAAGTAACACTGAAAATGCTTTAAATATTGGTAGACTTCAATAGGAGAGCAACAGATCAAAGTAACAATTCTTGCAACATTAGGTACACAGCAAAAAGATCTTTTTTTTTTAATATGTACTTTTATTTTTATTTATTTATTTATTTTCATATGTGGGTAGTTCCCTGGCTAGGAATCGAACCCAGGCCACAGCGTTGATAGCACCAGTGCTGAAGCCTTAAGCCACTACACCACCAGGGAACTCCCCAAAAAGATCTTTTAAGTGATCTGTAGGCTATCTTGTAATAGCTGGAAACACTTTAATGTCTGTATTATTGTTTTCATCACTAAAAACCACAAATTAATTAAAATTAAAATTTTCCTTCTGAAATGTAATAGAAGTGAAATAGCATTTCTAAAACTAAGTCATTTTTGTAGAAGTAAACAAATGAAACATTCCAAAAATTACCATAAGTTTTTTTTTTTAAGCTGAGATTCCAGAACTGCTTTGTAATAACTGCAGTTCATAAATATTTATTGCACAAATGACTATTTCAATCCTAAAACTCTATGACATTGTGGCATTACATGGAGGTAGCTTTTTTTTTTTCTTTTTTTTTTTTTTAAATTCATTTTTTATTGTTAGACTTATTGGGGTGACATCTGTTAGCAAGGATTACATAGGTTTCAGGCATACAATTCTACAGTGCATTGAAAAGTCACATTAGGTGGTGAACTTATTACCATAAATTATAAAAGCACAGAATTACATAAAACTAGACTTTCTTGAGGTTACGATGAATGAATTATGAACCTGTATGAATTACCTCTCTTGCTGCTAGAAGCTGCTGTACAACAGCTGAGCTCACTGTATTGGGAATGGTCAAGATTTTCTCCAAAATCACTTTTAAGAGATCTCGGACACCCTGATAGAAGAAAAGTCATAGGTTAAAACTAAGTAATGTCCCCTGTGCTAGTTAAATAACATCTAAAGGTTTCAAGATTATACACTCAAAAAAGGTTACCCTCAAGCTTACACGCCTTCAATCAACTCTCTAACATTAACCTTAGAGACATGTTCCAAAAGAGAATTCTAAACAAAGTCTTGAAATATGAATGAACAAAGAAAGTCACTTAGAAATAAAAACTATTCACAGCCCACTATGCTTTTTTGACCTTCACATTAGAAGAGTTTCTATTGTTATGAGTGACAAAAAAGCTTACAGATAGAAATGTATCTGAACAGAACTTGAAAATACTTTGAAAACATGGGCAACAATAATAAACTTTCTAGCAGATAACCCTTTCTGCTCACTTCCTTTGGTATATTCTAACTTTATTTTTCATTCTCATTCATGATCCTTAATCCCCCAACTTATCCAATAAGGCTATTCTGTTAATCATTCATCTCCTTATATCTATTACAAGTTGTATTACTTCAAAGAAGAATCTGATATTGAGAAGAAATTTTATTCAATATTCATTTATTATGAACTATGGGATCAACCTTGTAAAAAAATAGATAAAACATATACATGAAATAAATTAGAAACAATTATAAAGCACCACATAAATAAGAAGGTTAAAAACTGCACATTAACCTGCTAGGAAACTGAAGTGTCAGAGGAAATAATCAGAAAAGGCTTCTTAGAATTGCTTTCATATTAAGTTATGATTCAAATAAGTAATTATCCATTAAGTCCTTTTAGAGAAAGCACTGGATCAGGTACTGGCAATTGTACAGAAAGGACAAAAGTGCCTTGAAAGAAGGAGAATGGTTTTTGCAGCTCTGGAAATACTGTGCTCTATCATGAGACACGATTAGAGAGTATATGCTATTGTTTTTGGTCAAGGGCAGAGTGCTGAAGATGCTAGTTAAGAAAGGACAAATGTTCAAGGCCAAGGTAGAGGTGATGTAGCACTTGCTCCCTTCATCAATGACACCTACATCCCTCTCAGTTCCACACATCTCTCCTCCGTCAGGCTCCTTCATTTAAAAGGGGCCCCAATGTCCTAAGATCTCATCATAAGATCCATGGTATGAAGAAACCCAAAGTCTGCGTGGCGATGTCCCTACTCATCATAAAAATGCAACAGTCAACTGCATTTTTAAGAATGTTGGAAGGGGAGCAGACAAGCTGTGAGACATACTGAATAATTTAAGTCCCTTTAGGAAATACAATAAAAAATAGAGTTTGTAAATGCTTTTACTTAATTTCTCCCATATGAAATTAAGATACATACAACTGAAAAATTAATCATACCTGAGAGTGATTACTTTTTATAATTAGGAAAAAATACCTTGTAATCCACTCCCCCAATTATTTTCCGAATCAGTTTAAATGTTAAGGCCCAAAGCTGTGTTCTTTCCCATTCAAGAGTGTCAGAGTTTATCAGGGATTCACAAACCATCCTAGAAAAAAGAAATACTCATTCCAGTTACGAGGCAGAATTTTGCAGGGTTTCTAATAGTCAAGGTCTGTGTTTGCTGAAGTATTATATTTGTCACAATAAGTATTTTTCATAAAGGTACATTATTACTCAAGCACACTTTTAAAAGTTTATGTATAATATTTGACATATTTTACTTATATGAAATAAACATAAAGTAGAACTAAATAATATTCATTATATTATATTTTTACTTGAAAGAAACCTATCAGATAGATGGTAAATGTTTACCATCTATCAGCTTGTGACAGATTATTTTCCCAACATGGCTGCAATAAGATTTTTGAGCTTCATGGTCCGCTGACTGTGACCTTGATATTCCTCCCATGAAGAAGTGGGAAAAGAGTCTACATCTTTCCTTAAATCTGGACAGGACTATGGCTATGGCAAAAGGGACACTGAGACTCCCAAGGCAAAGTGATGTAGCTTCTGCCTAGCCGTCTTCTGAATGCTTGTTCTTAGACTCCACTATGTTATGAAAAAGTCCAGGTCACATGGAGAGGGCACATGCAGGTTCCAGCCAATAGCCCCAGCTGAGTCCCAGATGATAGCCAGGCTTCGATAGCCAGACATATGAATGGGAAAGCTTTTGTCATGACTCCAGGCCTAGACACCTACTGTTATCATGAGACCCTCAGAAAAACTGTCTACTAAGTAAGCCCACTCAACCACCATAACCACAAGTGTTAATAAAATGATTATTATTGTTTTAAGCTATACAGTTTGAGTCAATTCATTGCACAGCAAACGTTAACTGGAACAAGCTCATCAAAGTGAGTGATTTTAGACCCTGGTCTAAAAGGCAAAGCCTGCTGGGTTTTCAGCCTTTAAATATAGGATTCTATGACTACTGGAAACTAAAACCTGAGGTATTACCAAGGATTGACTGTTAAGCCTAACTTCCCTCTTCATTTCTTTATTTTTTTTTTGCAACAACCGCAACTAATTCACAAACATTACTATAAAAGAAATTCTTTGTATTGCTCATAACCATCATTAAACATACCTGGGTGGAAGGAGACCAGTCTCGACTGCCATTGCTAAGCAGTCATAAAGAAAAGAGATTCTTTTAGGACTATGCTGGCCATGAATGAATTTTACAATCCACTGGATGCACTGTTCATGAGATTCCTGGAAAATTAGGAAATGATTATATTTTAGGTCTTAAGTTATATCTTGTAACTAACAAATAGCTAATGCTACACCTGGGCATATACCAGGACTATGAATGAGATACTCCACTATAAACATTCATGGATGGAGACAAGGAAGAAAAATGAAAATATTCAGATTTAGTACTTCAGCTATGTTAAGCTTAAAATCTTGCAATTATGTAGATTAAACATCCACCATTTTCATTACATGGGACCACCAAAAGGAGTAAGATTCTATTAATATGTCCTTGGTCAATAGAAAACTCTAAGACAGATTATGAAAGGCACTGTAACAGTGACCTTAATGGCTGATATAATATATAAATAAATATTCCCATCACAGATGGGGGGCAGGGAATCTATTACAGGTTGTTACATCAGTGTCATGAGAATTTAGTAAGATTCTAATCCCTAAGAGCCCAATCAATTATAAATCCAGGGACATAGCAAATTTCTAGACTTCTGTAACTTCAAATCTGATATTGAAATATAGTGCTCATATCAAAGTCTTGTCTTCTAGGATATTCTCAAAAGAGCCTGTGTTCTGCTGCTCCACTCCCACTGTCCCTCATACCTACTTCTATTGTTGAACCAATAATGCCAATTTACAAAATCTATTTTTTTGCTGGCTCCCCCATTAGAAGACAAGCTTCTTGAAGACCAGGGCCATACCTTAACTCATAAAATGTTCAATGAATTATTAAAAATTTTAAATATTTTGGAGAGATGTTCAACATCAATCAGAGAAATGCAAAATAAAATTATACTAGATAAAATGTTTTAGATTGGCAAAGATCAAAACGTTCATCAACACTCTATTGTGAGGCTATAGGGTACATATACTCTCATATATTGCTAATGGGAGTATAAATTGGTGACCCTTATGAAAAGCTTCTAGGCAATGTCTATAAAAACTATAAGCAGACATATCCACTGACTTAGCAATACTACATCAAGGAATTTATTCTGTGTTCCATGTATAACATTATTTATTTTGCATTGTTTAAGGTGGAAAAGATAAGAAGCAACCTAAATGTCAGTCAACAGGGGGCTGGTTAAACAAAAGAAGGTACAGCCGTAAAATAAGTATTATGCAGGAAGCAAGGAAGGCAGGCAGAAATTTTAACTTTTAGTGTATTGCTGTAGAATTTCTTCCAGAATTTATTGTTAAGGGAGGGGAAAAACAAGGTGCTAATGAACAGTGTACATAATATATAACCATTTTATAAAAATGATTCTAGATGCATAAAATATTTTAAACTGAGAATCCTGGCCACAGACAAAAAAAAAAAAAGAACAGCTAATTACACTGAGAGAGATGAAAGACTTTTAACTGGGTCAACTTTTTTGTATCTTTTGCATTTTGAACCCTATGATTACCTATTAAAACATAAATAAAAACTTTTGTGTTATCACTATGTGTTCCATGTCTGAGTAACAGTCTTAACGCCAGCACCTCAACTGCAAACATTTTCCTATAATGAACCATGAGAAGACAATGAAGTTTTCAAAGATCATGCATTTTTGTTCTTTTTTCAATGTATTTCCTGGTGCCTGTTCTTTGTTATTAAGTTTTACAGTTTCTTTGTTTATTTTTATTATAATATCTTTATATCCTTATTATAAAATCATATCCTTATTATAAAATTGCATCCTTATTGTGGCATTTCTCTATCTTTACTATAGCATCTTTATATCAATACAGTGCCAGTTTCTTTGTTGAGAAAATGAAATTTTTATCCTTTGTAATCCCTAAGACAGCTGTTTTCAAGTGCACCAAATACATCAGAATAGGATAAAAATGCTTTTATGTAATCTATATGGGAGAGATTTTTAAAAACATCTTACACTATGCTGTCATCAACTTGAATCTTCAATACAGGTTCCCCAATGGAATACAAATGGAAACAAATGGAAACCAGAATAGACAAATAAAAGATGATAATTTTATCTCTCCCTTTCCAGAAAGATCTCAACAGCAACATCAAAGTGAATTTAAAAAAGAAAAGGGTAAAAAATTATCACCTGAATGTATTAAAAATGCAGTACTCACCTGGGAAAGACCACCCCAAAACTGTCTGAAGGCCCCCAAACAGCTAATTAGTTTTGTTTTTTCATCTTCAGGGGTGTCCATAAACATGCTATAAACAAAAATCACATTATTTGCCACTAGTTTAAAAGGATAATTCAACATAACCAGAACAGTGGATCTTACAAATCTCCAAGACAAAACCAAGTAAAATCTTCACAAAGATATACTACCGTAAGACCACAAAAATCTGCCATGCATATGTATACTCACCCAGGGAAAGCCTCTTCTATAATTTCTGTTTTCTGCAAACAAAACAAAACAAAACAAAACAATGTGAATTAAAAAATAAAAAGAAAAGAAAAATGAAGGGCTCTCCCCAAGCAAAATATTACAGTGTGACACAGGGCAAGTGACTTTAATCACCTACCGGCAGAAACTATCAATGCCTGCCTGGCCTGTCACTACGGATGTTGTGGATTTCGAGGAGGCTTTGAATTTGACAGCAGTATGAGAATCGCTAACCCTCTGCATACATTCATTACACGGTGGTGTCACAACAAAGGAGAAATGGGGGAGAGGTTGTCCCGGTTGGGTTCCATAATCGGCTACCCCAAGTGTCCCCCTCACCCAGCCGTAGTCCTGGATCCCTGGCCCTTTCACTCACCACCACCTCCTCAAAAATGCTCTGCAGTTGCGTCTCCATCTGTACCATGGCCCCCGGTTTCCTTGGTCGACCCGCGTGCGGCCCGGGGTCAAGCCCGCGATCAGCGACTAGATCCACAGAGGGGCGGAGACGCCCGCAGGAAACCGCAGGTCGACCGCCTCGCTTTCCACGCCAAGCGCTCAACTGAAAGAGTCCCCTCCAATGTTCAGCAAACAACAGGGGCCTCCACGGAAGGGCCGGGAAGTCGCTGGTGCTTCCGATTATAAACCCTCGGAAACGAGGAACCCGGCCAGATGGTTCCGCCTTTGGAGAAGGGACGGTCCGCGAGTCAGAAGAGAACGCCCCCACGCGGAGCCTCGGGCCTAAGTCACCCCGAGTTGTTTCCGGCTCATCTGCAGGCTGCCACCTCGCGGCTGGAGCGGGAGTTGCTTCCGCCTCGGGTGTAAAGCTTTTGCATGTTTAGAACAAACCTTGGAGCGCAGGGCCTGCAGCCTGTGGGCAGTATTTCTGCTGCACCCTGAATCAAACTAATGATGTCTGTGATCTGACTTTCTATCCTTCTGTAGCCTCGTCAGCAGCCTGGAGACAAGAGTTGAAACCATACTTTCCTTTGACCATAGGGACCGTGTCTTTTCAACTATGGTAACCTCAACTATGCCTTGCACAGTGCTGGACATAGCAGGTTTGTAATGAGGGTTAGAAACGAATGAATGAATCATTATTGTTTTTTTAAATTATAATAATAATTAACATTTTTAGTTATAATAATCTAAAAAATATTTATCAGTTACCAAATACTATGGCCTACTCGTATTTGATGGGACTAGGGGTGGAGAATGGTGGCAGAGAAGAAGGCTGATCCACTGGTGTGATCAGAGCAGATGCCTAAATGCACTGACTGGTGTTAATCCCCTGCCCCACCTTTAGGGCTTTATTCTTTCAAGCTGAGAACCTTGTCCTTCTTCAAGCTGATTTAGGGGTCTCTTCTTTATCCTCATAAAACACCTTTGTGCATAAATAGTAATTCATTTATGCTTGCTCAGTGCTAGGCACTGTGTTTGGTATTTAATGAACTATTGCAGTAATCAATTTTGCAGAATGTCCAAGCTAGAAGGATGACAGAGCTAGAATTATTAAAACCCAACTTGCTTAACAATCTATAGTTCTTTTTGTATGCTAAGCAAATGATCTAGTAATGGATTATCTAATCAGATACTTTTCTAAAACAGTTTCCATTCACTATCAGGCAGATTTTCATGCTTCCAATGTATTCCCAAATTCATGTATTCTCGGCAAATGCCAGCTAATCTTAATATTGGCCAGAGTTTGTATAATGAAAAAGGTAAGATAGCCAGGAAAGAATTATATTTTGGCCATAACCAAATACAAATTAATTTTTATATCATACTTGTTGATGTTCCATTCATTGAATAAAAATTGATCATGGATTTCTAGACTTTCTAATATGTTTTCCCCTAATGATTATTTTTAAAATTAATGTATAATTTATACACAATAAAATGCATAAATTTTAAATGGACAGACCCATGAATTTTGACAAATGTTCACACTCGTTTAACTACTACCTCCATCTATAAGGTCTGAAGGGATTGGGAGGAATACCTTGTTCTGCCTACGTGACTGTTAGACAATAGGAACTTTTTTCTAAATTTCTTTCTTTTCTCCCTATAGAACTACTGCTTAGATAATCCTCGGGGCTGACACTCTTTTTGGCCTCAACCCATCTGCACCCAGATGCTCTGAATGAAATCCTATTAAACTCCAACTCAGCCTCGAGCACCTTCTTCTCTGCATTCCTAACACCAAGATGTGGAATACAGAAATTTCTGTTGTCTCTTTGCAGACCTCCTCCCTACTCTGATCCACTCCATTCTCTAGAAATTGGGAAAATGTCCCTAGAGCACATCTTTCATCATGTTGCTCTCTGACTCTAAATCCTACTTTGACTTTTCATTTCCTCATATTTCAGTTTCTTCAATTCAATCCTCTTCATTTCTTTTCTCTTTTTTTTTTTTTTGCCACAAAATTACTTTTTATTCCAAATTTATTATTCTTTTAATCATGGCACATAGATCTTACAGACTGAAAAATTCTGATTTTCATAATCAATTCTGCCACATAAAAACCTCATTGTGGTGAATTATTTTATGTGTATGTAGAAGTTTTGATTCAAAAAGTACTTCAACTCTTACCAATAGTGTTCATTATGTTGTTCAGAATTAAAAAACTTTAATTTTCTAGTTATACACTGCAAAATCAATTTATAACACTATTAATAATTATTAGCTACCTTTGCTGTTATAATTTTTGAAGTACTATATGTAAACGTTAAAAAGATGACTAATTCTCCAAAGCTTATATTAAAAAAATATCAGTTCCACACTTAATTTCTTCCCACCATCAACACTCACTCCCTAAAAGTAATAACTTTCAATTCTTTTTCTAACTAGCATGTTTTTTCCACTATTTCTTGCTATTTCAGTTTTAGGTATTATATATAGACTTCTATGGACAAAAAGAGTTGCTGTAATAAATCATAAATTCCTAACTGGGCAAGTCATGGTGAGTAGTCACACCACAGGCCTATAAATTCTGTAGTGAAAGGTTTTAAACCAGTCCTATCCATTGTTCTTGTGCATCTGGGTTAACACACCTTTGAAATGCTGGAAGTATTATAATATCCCTTGAAGGGGTAACCACCTTTAAGACAGCACATAATCTTGTAATCTAATTCCTGCCTTGCTTTCCTCTCACCTTCCTGTAATCTTCCTTAATTTCAAATGCATAAAAGAAATTATAAAACTGTTACTCTGGAGCATTTTAGATCTTGCTTCCAGCAGTTATCAGTGTTGGTTCAAATAAGCTCATAAAAATTCTCTACAAAGTTTGAACATTTCTTACATCCATACTGAAAAATGAGTAGTTAGTGTTCTTGAGTAGCTCTCACATTTCCCCCTTTTCATCCTAGTTATGTATCAGAATTTGTTGGTTAGATAATTACAGACTATTTATATTGTTTTGTCTCTATAGCCATTATTTACACTTTAGCAATGCAGTATATTGTGATTTCACTTTCATTGTCTGTACAACTTTTTGTTTTGTTTTTGGAGTTAATAATTTAATTAGTTTAATGTTTTTCCTTTGCTTAGTTTTGAATGTGTCTATTGCTAATTCATCTGGAAACTGATAGATTCAATATAGAATGGCTCCTGCTTCTCCATCCTCTCCCCCTCCCCTCACCCTACTGTATGTAACTCAGTGTAGCCTGGGAAACCACAAATGTAGCCTGGGAAACTGACAACTTAGCCCCAGAAACAGTAACTTGGCTCGGGAGACTGAAACTTGCCCTAGCCCTTACCTTAGCCTGGTACCTAGAGACCTATCCTTGACCAATCAGTAGTGACCACCTAGCCCTTACCTTCGCCAGGTGAATTGGAACCTGTGCCTGACCAATCAATAGTAACCACATATGCCTCCCTCTGCCTTATGCCTAGCAACCCCCCTACCTATATAACTTCACTCCCAACGGCCGGAGCTGCTGCTCTCCCATTGTGAGACAGCCCGGCCGCTTCTACCCCCAATAAAGCTTGTCACTGCCACCCGGTGTTTCAGCTCGTTTCTATCAGAAACCTCTGCCTGAATTGGTAATCTCTTCTCAGGAAGTTCAGACACATAATGTATGCACCAATTTTACCTTCCTTTTGGGGATGTTTCTCCCGGAACCTCTGTCCTCCACTGCCTTCCACACTGGCTGCTCTCTAACCCTACGTCACAGCCGCTGTCCAGGGAGCGTCTGGTGATTCTCTTTTGTTCTCTCCTACACACACCTTTTGTGCAGCTCCTCTCCCTGAATCCACTACACTGTTTCGGGATGGAGGAATGCACATCTTCCATTAACTTCCTCAAGAAGACTATTGCTTCCCCTTCCTCATTTTTTTATTTTGAAAAAATTAAACCTAGAGAAAAGTTTGCAAGAATTTTATGATCAACAAACATCTTCTAAACATCTTACCACATTTGCCATTTCTCTCTGTCTTTTCTCTTTCTCTCTTCTCTCTGTCCCTCTCCTTCTCTCTGCTAATCAAATCTGTATGTGAACTGTTCGAGAATTATTTGCAGACATCACAGCTTCACCCCTGAATAATGCATTAGGTGCTGTCTGGAAGGTATGCATGTAGGACCTCCCATAACTGCAGTACACTTAGCACATCAACATAATGCCCTTATCCAAAGTATTATTATAGATATGCATCCATTCTCACATTCCCTCAGTTTCAATCATGCTCTTCATGATAATGTTTTCTTCCATCTAGGATCCAATCAAGGGTCTTGAATTACATTTACAGGTAACTTCTGTATAACACGGTTGTTAGATTCCTAAAATGCCGTGTGATGTGAATCCGTGTTATAGGAAACAAAGAACTGGTACAAAAAAGGGGGTTAGATTCCAAAAATTAGAAAGAAACACTATCATATTTTTATAATTAAGAGAAATATCTTAAAGCAATTTTTACCAAAGTGTAACATATTAATATGTATTAATATCTTTTGCTCTTAAAAGCTTTTATTATGTTCCATGTTATTTGGATGATTTCCCTAATTTCAAGTTACACATCTTTTGCTCTTAAAAGCTCTTACAATGTTCCATGTTGTTCAGGGATTTCCCTAATTTCAAATGAGGTAACTTTTGTTCTTAAAAGCTCTTATTACTCTCCATGTTGTTTGGGGATTTCTCTAATTCTCAAACCATGTTAGAGTGAAACTGTGTTCTAGGGCGCCGTGTTGTATGAGGGTTTCCCCCAATTCTTGAACCGTGTGACAGTGAAACCATGTTATAGAAGTACTGAGTTATACAGGCATTTGTTAGTTTCTGTTCTCCTTTTTTTTTTAATATATTTTTGTATGTTTATTCAGTTCCTCAGTTTCCCCCCCTTTTTTTTTAATTGGGGTGACATCTGTTAGCAAGGATTACATAGGTTTCAGGCATACAATTCTACAGTGCATTGTCAACTTGTTGTATAATCAGTTCACCACCTAATGTGACTTCTCTTTCCATCACCTTATATTTAGCTTCCCTGCCTCCTCTCCTACCCACTCCCCTTTCTCCCCTCCCTGACCCACTCGTCCCCAAATAAATATTAAACTATTGATTGTGTCCATGGGTTATTTGTTTCTTCATTTCTTTTTTCTTTGCTGTCAGTTTTATATTCCGCATATGAGTGAAGTCATACAGTTCTGTGTTTTTCCTGTCTGGCTTATTTCACTAAGCATGATGATCTCCAGGTCCATCCGTTTTGTTGCAAATGGCAATATTTCATCTTTTCTTTCTCCTTTAATTAGAAAAGTTCACTAACACTTTATTTCTCTCATTTTTTATAAAATTGAAATTTTTGAAGATTCTGGGCCAGCGTTTTGTAGAATGTCCCTCAATTTGGGTTTGTCTCATTTCTTATGATTATATTCATGTTAAGCATTTTCTGTAGTTATGCTGTATACTTATAGGTCATGTTGTATCCTTAAAAGTGTTGTTTCTTAGAATATTTAGTTCTTTGACTTTAAGACGTTGATGTAAGCCATATAGAAAACAAATACATGCATATACACATGCATAGACAATCACATGTATGCAAATAAGTTTGTGCATAATTTCAAGTGGCCCACAGGTGTTCCCTTGCAGTCTATCCATGCAACTACATGAAACCTTGGCAAAGACTGTGTTGTAAACACAATCGGCATGGGTGATGGGTCCCATTGCTCAGCAATAGTGCTTGAGGTACTTTTTTTTTTTTTTTGGTTGGTTCCCTGGCTGGGAATTGAACCCAGGCCACAGCAGTGAGGGTGTTGAGGTACTTTTTCAGTCACATAATGTTTTCTGGAAATGTTACCTCTAAGATAATGTTATGGACTAACTTGTTTCCTCAAAATTCATATGTTGAATTCTTAATCCCAGAATATGGCTGTATTTGGAAATAGTCTTTAAAGAGGTAAATAAGTTAAAATGAGGTCATTTAGGGTGGGCCCTAACCCAATATGGCAGGTGTCCTTATGAGAAGGCTGACAGCGACACTAGACAGGTGCACGCACAGAAACACCGTGTGAAGGCAGAAGAAGACAGCCATCTGCACATAGAGCATAGAGGCCTGAGAAGAAACCAACCCTTGATCTTGGACTACTAGCCACCAGAATGTGAGAAAATAAATGTGTGTTGTTTAAGCCACCTAGCCTGGGATACCTTATGTGGCAGCCCTAGAAAATTAGCATAGGTATCTTTCTGAAGCCCCTTAGAAATGTCATTATTTCCTCTTCTATTCCCTTGGTACTTAAGATCATGAGTATAGCACATATCACAAGATATTATGATTTAAAATGTCTGTTTCTTCTACCAGAGTAAAGCTGTTTAGGATAGAACCAGAAATGGAACATTTTTTGCATTTCCTAAAGCCTGGCATAAAATCTAGGGCTTGGTGGTACTTCATTATTATTTGTTACTTTAGATCAAATAAAGACGACTAAATTTCCATTATTCCATGGGCAAGGTTTCCTTTGAGGTAAGAGCTATTTCTGAGATGCTGAATGTAAAGAAAGATTTGGATTACAAAGTTATACCTAAGAGGTTATTATAATTTATAATAATTTGTTTCACTAGACATTTATGAGATAGGCTTAGATCCCAAACTTATTTCTGAAACCATTAAATAATTTATTTAGCTAGTGTTTTTAAATGTCTTCTAGGTGCTCACCATTGTGCTAGATGCTGGAACAAGATGGCAAGCCTAAGCTAACCTGGTCGCTGCCCCCATGGAGCTGACACGCCAGAGGGATTCCAATATTCTGGCAAATAACCCAGTTCCTGCCAGAGTTCAAAGAAGTAGAATGAGCCCACAGTCTGTGACTACACGGACTGACACTCGTGGAGCTGAGCCTTGAAGAACTCAGGTAACATGGTGGCACTATAGTTTTAGGATCTCTTCTGGAGATATCTCTAGAATTTGAGTCATGAGGGAGACCTGCTTGAGAACATTAAAAATAAGAAGAATCTACTAAAGCTTGGAAAGTTTTGGAAATAAAATTATTTTTGAGTTTTGAATTGAACAAGGGAGAACTGCTGGAATTCTAACACTAGTTGGGCAGATTGCTCCACTTGAGAGCAGGTAAGAGAAGCAATCCTCCAGCACCCAAAGACAACCTTAGAAGTGTTGAGTGTTTAGTAGAAAACAGTGGTAATGCCACAGGAAGCATCGGATCAGATTTCTGACTTTCTAAACCATTAGAGGCAGTAATCAATAGTTCAAGTTTCTTTGGTTAAGCACATTAACACTAGCCTTCGAATCTTGGAAGATTCAGAGTTTAAGGTTGGGGGGAGTAGATCAGGGATCAGCAATACTGCAAAAGCCAGATTAGTAAATGTTTTAAGCTTTGTGGACCAAGAGACAAAAATCAAAGATACTATGTAGGTCTGCATATAAAATCAAAGATGTGTATATTTATATAGTCGGAGAGAAAACAAATTTTCACAAATTTTTGTTGATAACATTCGAAATATAAGAGTACCTTCTTTTTCCCAGGGTTAGGGATAACATTTTGTTTAATTGAGGGTAAAAATGACTGATCCCTATCTCCATGTTGATTATAAATGCTCATCTATTCTGATCAATAAGGAGATTTTATGTATTTCATCTTGGAAACTGCTTTCACAGTCATGGGTACTGCAAAATACTGATATCACACAAGTATTGACAACTTTATTGTTGTTTGGATGTCTAGTAACCCAGCCACTTAACTTACATATTTCATTTCTAAGAACTTGGGTCCTATAGTTAGCTCATGCTGATACTTTGCCTTGTCTCTTTCTATGTACTGTTGTTTCTCTGCCCTGATTTGGCATTGCTAACACCTGTCCCAGCTAAGCAGGCAGTTCTAAATTCAGCTCCAATGTTGGATCTCCACTTGCCAAGGACTAGCATCTGTCCTTCCTATACCAGCTGTCTACCTGGTTAGCTTCCTGCTTGCAAGTCAGTCTTATCAATCTCTCTGTAGGTTTGTCTGCCTTTTCCTCATGACGTGACATTTTTTTTAATTTGGCCACCTGCCCACCCAACCCTGCTAATATGTTATGTGACATCTCCCTGCTTTGATGGAATCTTTCTTGCTTCTGGACTTGAGCCTAGTATCTGCCTCCCCTCCACCACCCGCTCCATGTGTCTAGTTTCACTGCACTTTCCCTGGCTTGACTGACTATCACCCAAGCTCTAGTGCTAGAACCTGTAAGGACAGGCTTATGAACTTAAGGAAGTAGATGGTGGCAGGCTCCTGGGGATTTCCTGAGACAGCAACAAGTGAGTTTCTTGTGATTTTAGAAAAATGTCTTGAATTCTGTAGACACAGTGACCTTGTAGGATATGAAAAATGTTTATGACTGGTAGAGAATATAATGTAACAGTAGCTGCCTTTCAGAGCACAGGTGTTCTAGGCCATTAAGCATTAAATATATTCAGAGTGAAGCTTTCAGAGCCCAGAAGGTGCAGATTGTTTTAAAGTTGAAGGGAAAAGAAGAGTGAGGCTTCCAAGGTTCAAGTTACTTAGAAAGTGTAGGTTCAGATCCCAGTGACACAGGCAGTCTATTCCAAAGTCTAAATTGCATGGAGGGTGTGGATTTGGCTGGTATCCAGTGCTCAAGTGAACTGTTAGGAATAAGTTTCTAAGACTTGAGAGACTCAAAAGAATTTGGGGTTTGGGGTTCAGTTAGGGGAGTTGGTATAGCAGAAAATATGACTAGAGATCAGGCAACGCCAACATCTCTACTATACGCTAGGTAGATTCTCTGAGGTTTACTCACCTCAGTACCTGAAGGACTAAGACATTTATTTCTCCATTATACCATTCACAATTTAGTAATTTAGAGATAATCTGGGATCACCTTAAAAATGAAGAATTTGTTGTCAGGAGTCAATTAACTTGTAAGTGACAGAATAAGACTTTATGAGAGGCCTCCTGACCTCTTTAGTGTTTTTTTGTGTCCTCAGGGTTGATTGGGGATGAGGGACCAGCGTGCAGGAAGAGAGGAGAAACGTTCTGGCAGTGTGGGAGGTAACGAATTATATAGTAGAAATATAGAACCAGAGTCCGTGTTACTGTGGTAAACAATACTGGTATAAAATCAAGTGACATCTTGGAGAGCGTAGGGATCCCCAAACCTGATCCACAACCTCATATGGAGTGGCTGAGAAATATGCAAGGCCCCTGCATCATGATGAACGAATGTATGTATATGTATCCTGACCAAAACGCAGGATCTGTAAAAGTTCTCAGGCTGAACACAGCTGGGAAAGACTGATAGGGATTTGTGAAAACACAGAAGAATGTATGTGGTCATGATGTGGGTGCCAGTCAGGAAATCATCTATTGAGCCTTACCTCCCCAACCCTCTAGCACCCTAGCTGAATATTAACCTACTAGCCATCATTAATTAACTCCGTGGATGGGCTTGTCCACGTGCAGCCCATACTCCCCTTCTCCCCTGTGTCTGCTGCCTGTAAGCAACTTTCCAACTTCTTGTTAAGCTTCTCAATGAGAACAGCAGGGAAGAGAGCCTTGGGAGGTCTCTAGGTCTCTATCCTTCTAGATGGCTTCTCTCTCCCTCTTGACCAAACTCTTGTGTCTTGAGTAGTTATTCCACACATTTCAAGCGAGTCCCAGCTGTCTGAAGACTCACCCGTGGTGACCCCGACATGATCCAAGTGGAAGCTGTGCACCCGGAAGAAACTCAGCAGCCACATCCCACGGGGAATTCCTGTAAAGGACAGTCCCTGCTTGCTCTTTGAGAAAGGGACCGATGCACATAGTACAGAGAGAGATTTTCTAGCGTGGATCAGGAACTTACTAAGGAACAGCATGTTTATATTAAAACTTTGCAGCAGTTACTTAAAGCTGCTCAATGTGCTGTTGAACTAAAAGTGTTGCAGTAACTACTAAGTGCTGTCCAAGAGTTCTGCCGATGGTTCCCCAAAGAGGGCACTTTAGATTTAGAACTTTGGGAGCAGTAAGAAGGGTGCTTAAAAGACGGTTTAAAAAAGGACAACACGTTTTGTTTCCTTGGAGCTTTGTTCAAACAATCCTCTGTCCACTTCACACTCCTGAACAAAAACCGAAAGAGGAATTTACCTCTTCAGACACTTCACAATCAACACCAGCCACAGCCTTTGAAGGTGAACAACATGAGGAGGAACTACCATTTTCTCCTCCCTTGAGGTAGGGGGCGTCCTCTGCTCCTCTGCCCACCTCACCTCCACCACCTTTCCTGGTTACAGGAGGCATAATAAAACCATCATTAGTAGAAAAATGCTCATGAGAAGGATTGTTTCAAGGAGATATTGATGCCCTAACAATCAAGGCCTTCCTAGTAATTGTTCAGAATGGGCAACATGCACATCAACTGCTGCCATTTTCCTTTTCAAAGAACTTAAGAAAAGTATCCAAGAGGAGAGTACCAGGAATCGTATCTGAAGGTGCTACTGGGGTATCAGATAAATATTCTTTCTTTTTTTTAAATTTATTTTTATTGTTAGACTTATTGGGGTGACATCTGTTAGCAAGGATTACATAGGTTTCAGGCATACAATTCTACAGTGCATTGTCAACTTGTTGTATAATAAGTTCACCTCCTAATGTGACTTCTCTTTCCATCACCTTATATTTAGCTTCCCCCCTCCTCTCCCACCCCCTCCCCTTTCTCCCCTCCCTAACCCACTTGTCCCCAAATAAACATTGAACTATTGATTGTGTCCATGGGTTGTTTGTTTGTTCATTTCTTTTCTCTTTGTTGCTTTCAGTTTTATATTCCGCATATGAGTAAAGTCATACAGTTCCTTGTTTTTTCTGTCTGGCTTATTTCACTAAGCATGATGATCTCCAGGTCCATCCATTTTGTTGCAAATGGCAATATTTCATCTTTTCTTACAGCTGAGTAATATTCCATTGTGTATATGTACCACAGCTTCTTTATCCAGTCATCTGTCGCAGGGCACTTTGGTTGTTTCCGTGTTTTGGCCAATGTGAACAGCGCTGCGATGAACATTGGGGTACATAAATAAGTCTTTGCGGACAAAGGTTTTCAAGTTTTTTAAAATCCCACAATCATACTTTCATGAAATAGGTAAAAGAATTACTAGATTTATATGGAGCCATGAAAGACCTCGAATTGCCAAAGCAATACTACATAAAAAGAATAAGGCTGGTGGCATTACATTCCCTGACTTCAATTTATATTACAAAACATCAGTAGTCAAAACAACTTGGTACTGGCAGAGAAACAGAAATATAGACCAATGGAACAGAACTGAAAACCCAGAAATAAACCCACAAATTTATGGACAAATAATTTTCGATAAAGGAGCAGATAAATATTCTGAAGTCAAGATATACAAATACTACAGGAAATGTCAAGACAAGAAATTAAAAATCAAGAAGATGACAGAAACCAAGTAAACAGATCCTGGAGGTCCACATAAAGTAGAGAGGTCAGATCAAAGTCTTGAAAAGAAGAAAAAATGTGAGAAGATGTTCAAGGATTATGCCAACCAGGGTTCTCCAAAGTAAGAGAGCTAGGAGAGACAGCACTGGAGGTAGAAATAGAGATGAGAATGAGTGCAGAAAGGGGAGAAGAATTGGCTCACCTGATCATGGTGACAGGCAAGTCCAAAATCCACAATGCAGAGCAGGTTAGCAGGCTACAAACACAGGTTAATGCTGTAGTTTTTGAGACAGAATATTTTCTTCTTGTTCTTAAGGCCTTTAACTGATTGGTTGAGGCCTGCCCACAGTATTGGTGGTTATCTCTTTTACTTAAAATCAACTTATTGTTACAAAATACTATAACAGCAGTGCCCTGAATTAGTGTTTGATTAAATAACTGATTGCTAGAGCCTAGCCAAGTTCAGAGCAAACTTAACCGTCACATAGAGGATGATACAAGTATGAGCATGGTGAACCAGAGTCAAGGCAAACTGGATAATAGATTATTATAAGAGCAAATAGGGAATTAGAACCCAGAAACCCAAAAACATTGAAGGCATTTGTCAGGTGACCAAATAAAAGCTGTAAGTCCTAGAATCTCCTAATTTTGAGACAAACTGTGGCATAAGATTGATTTTTCTTTAATACAATTAGTCTGACACAATGACAATAATAACAGAACACCCTGAAGTGGAAGCCTGAAGACCTGGTGAAATCTCACTTCTAAGACATTGTAACCAAGGTGATCTTGGACAAGTGATCAAGCTTCTGGGGTCTTCTAACCTTACCTATAAAATTGGCAAGTTTGATTATAATTTAGAGTAAATGTTTCCCAAAGAGAATTCAATAAAAGCAAAGTGTTTAGAGTCACCTTGACTGCATACGAAATCACTTGGAGGGATATTTTAAAAATACTGCTATCTTTGCCAAAACTTTAGAAGATTCTAATTCAATTGAAGTGTAGCCTGGGATCCAGAATTTAAGAAATTAAAACAAACAAAACTACTTCGAGTGCATCTAAGTTTATCCAGTGTGGCGAACCACTTGCAAAGGTATTTCAATACCTTTTTGTTCATTTATGATTTTTGAAGACCTGACAGTTCACTGTGGTTCAATGAAATACAAGACTCTGGATTAGATTATCCTTGTGGTATCTTCAGCTTTTAAAAGTAATTCCTTCTGCTACAGCAACTGATGAAGATGCTTCCACTAGTTAGGCCTATGCATGCATCTGGTGAAGTGGAGGTATTCTGGACTGAGGAAGGGACGGGGGAAACAAGCACTAAGTCATTAAAGGAAACATGGCTCTCATGTTGCAGGTCTTTCCTTCCGGGAGAAATAACAGGGAAAACATCAATAACAGAAAAAGGGGTTTAGACATGATTTTCAGAAATATCCTCAACATTTACACATCCTTATATGTTAAGGTAAATTTTTTTCTTATTTTTTTCCCACTGCTTTTAGGATTGGAATAGTTTAGCATCATATTTTCTAATGAGTATACTGCAGCATACGGGATTTTTGTAATCTTCACTTTTTAAAAGAGTTCTCAAGCTTTATTTGACCAAGGAGGTTATCACAGGACTAATGTTCCATGGAACTGCACTTTGAGAACTACTGTCTCCGGGTCATTAAAACTAGAAGAGCTTAACACCCACCATTGACTGTAACTCTCTGTGGCCACACTGCTATTAATTTAGTTTCTTTCATCAGAAGTACATGTATCAGGACATTCTGGTCTATATAAATAAAAGTCAGTTTAACTGGTTTATGAAAATATAATAGCCTTGGATTTCAGTTCCTCAGAGGATGCCAAAAATACACATTTTAAGACAGGAGAAAACTACATTAAATTAGTAATACTCAATATATACCTATAACAAAAGATAAGTACAAGTCATGTTTGACTTCTGCAATTACAAGAGGTGCTCAAAGTGGTTAACATCAGCATCTATCTAATGCATAGGTAACATCACTTAAAATACATATACATTTTTTTGGCACCCCGGTATATGATTTGGGGTAAATTACCTAATTTGCATTCCAGTTCCACTTACATTCCAGGTGCACTTCTGGCATGACGTAAATATGTGATCTGGGACAAGTCACATAATTTAAATAATCAGAGCGTTATTTTCACTCATCTACAAAATACAGATAAAATGTTTATAGGGGATATTGTTAAATTTGACATGAGATGGTATGTATAAAAACATGTCAAACTTTGAACATTGTAAGATACAAGACATAATTATCACATAACTAAGCAGTTTATATAGATTTAGCAGAACTGAAATTCCTACTATAGTTAAAGCACATTTTTAATGTTAGTTTTCAACTATGACATGAAGTTTATGTAAATATAGAAACTCCCTGGAATTTCTCTAACAAGAAATTCCATTTTTAGTGTAAACTATAGAGGCAGAAGGCACAGTTATCTATAATGTCCTAAAAATAAACTTTCATATCTTCACACTTGTTATTACAATGTTTTTTTTTCTTCTTGTGATTGTCCAATCACTAGAGAGCAGTGATCTTTCCAAACAGTTAAAAGTCATTCGCATGTAGCTCACAAAGTTTCTCTTTGCCAGACTAGAAAAAGGAAAGAGTAATCTGGCTTCAGCAAAACAGGTTTGTTTATACAGCTAAAGGAACAATGGATTCTCTGCTGACTTCACCAGTGGAAGAAACTGTTAAGAAGAGCACTGTTAAGAAATATAAAATCATTTGTATTGTAAGTATACTTTGTATTATTTTTATTTTACAATATTTACTAAAAATACAGGGCTTTTAGTCTTTCTAGCGTGTGACAAACGTTAAATATGTGATTCCCTATTTATATTTGTTTGTGTTGCTATGTAAATGTAAAGTTTTAAGTAATTGTGTTCAGTTTTATCTCCTGTGGCAATTTTAATGCAGTTAATATTTTAACCGTATTTTACAAATAAAAAAATTGAGTAACAACAAATGAATATTTGATCAAGCCAGAAAGTCAGGATCTGTGGCAGAACACTTTGCAGCATTTATTTTAGCACAAGTATAACTACATCCCAAGTCGCCTTTTTATTGTGTGAATACGTTAAGACTAGAGAGTAAGAAACTAAAATCACTGTCTGTTAAATTCTTTGTTGGACTTGATTTTATTCTATTTTTACTTCGCTCCTAGAAATAGTGTCTTTTGACTATTTTCTCTTTCTTGTTCTTTTACATGGTGAGATCTTCCCTGTCATAAAACAAAACAATACAAAAAAGCAGAAACTTTCCTTAATTTTATTACACTCATTTTTCTTTTTACCATTGCTGTCAGGGAAAGGGGAGCTCTAATTTATTTATCGCCTTGTTTTTCTCACTCCCCAACCATTCCCTGTTCTCCAGTTACTGTTTATGTACCGAAGTCACACCTTGAGAGTCAGTACTCCCCGTTCTCCTCCTGGGTCCCTGAGACAACATAGGGGTATTACGGAGTGTTTTCTTACTTGGGATTATTCGTTCCTTTTGCTTTCACGATGGTATTAAAATCCCCACTTTTATGACTTTTTTCTTTATTTGCCTTCTTGGCTGATTTACCTTTCTTCCTAATGCAGAAAAGTCTTTCACCAAACTCTATTTGAAAATCTTTTCTTTAGGCCATCTCATCTTCTTTCATGGTTTAAGAGTCATATTCTCAACCAAGAATTTCAAGTAAGCCACTAACTCTGATCTCGCCCTGAGTTTCTGTCACACAATTTCAAGTGGCTGCTTGCCTGCTCCTTCCTCATCCAGTATCTCAAGCCAAAGCCAACTGATCATTTTCTCATACCTATCCTGCTCACTGTTTTCTCCTAAATTCCCTACTTTAGTTAGTGTCACCACCGTTCTTTCCGTCACTCAAGCATTGTTTCAAGGAATAAATGAAACAATGTGTGTAAGCATTCAGCTCAGTGATGATAATGAAGTAAATCCTCAAGATAGTCTATTTATTTATAATCCTTCTGGGAACTTTGGAACAACCCTTTTAGCTCTTATGCCATTTATTATATTTATCTTATTTTACAAACTCAGAAAGTTATAAAGTCCTTGGGAACAAAACTTGTGCATGATTTATTTCCCTTCTTTGTATAACATATAACAGAAGCTCAATATTTCAAAATCATATTTTAAAGTATTTAAAAATACTTCAAAGGTATCCTTATGTTTCCAAATTTTAGCATGTTTCATTCAAAACATTTAAATGTATCTACTGTGTTTCCAGTGCTCTTTAGTCAGCCAGGCTAATGCCAAATGTTGGCTTCTCAGTGATTTTGGAAGTCCTGAGTACTTCCCTCTCCACTTTGTAGATAGTAGAAGATAATTTAAGATATATACGCACCTCAATATCAAGCTGCCTATTCAGAATTACATATTGAGAGTGAATAATAATCTGAGATTAAAAACAAACCTTCTTACTATCCAAGGAACTTACAGAATAGTGCAGAGAGCAAGCCATAAATACATGGAGTAAGTACCAAATCAGCAAGGTATTGTTTAGTTCTCCAACAAGCTTAAATTGCCAAGGACCAAAGATAAGATGTACAGGAAATACACCTATTTGTAAATCTAGGATGTTGAGGTTTACCATAGGAAAGTCCCACAGTGCTTTATTTCTTTGTAGTATTCCTAGTCTTGGCTTTTGAGCATGCTAACAAGGAAGTAAGTGCTAATGATGTTAATAACTATTTCTGTTCACCTTTTCCTCTCCATCTTTGCACTGAATGAATACATGCTGGGAGGTCACTGACCCTTAGGTAAACTTTGAGACTTCATATGAGAATTGTTTTCATAGTATTTTAACATATTTTCCTAATCATTGAATTCACTTCTATTATAAAAATTAGATATGTTAATTTTTCAGTTGATTTTCAGATGCAAACAAAATATCAATAGTTTACATAGGTCTTTATTACCTTAGCAAATTTTGATGTTGTGTTTCTTCTTTCATGGAAGTGATTTTTAAAAAACTGTGACAAAGTGTATTGATATTATAAAATACTTTCCTAAGTAATCTGTGTGTCTGTTGCGTTCATATTCTTTATGGTAACATACATTATTCAAGCTCTATCATCCAGAATGCTTATCATTGACCTTACTGGATGGGGGAAGAGGTGAGTGGGAAGAATTCCTTTTAATTCTAGTCAGCATAAAGTCCAACTCAACTAAGGAGCTCTGTCAGCAGTAGCGATAATGAATGGCACACACAATCTTTGGTCACACAGCTTCCAAGCTATTCCAAATCATTTGTTTGAGTATGTATCCAAGCAGATCATTCACCAATTAATTATGTGGAAACTATATTTTTAGTATATATTAAGTATTCTCATTGTCCTCTGATGAACAAAGTGGGGGGATAAAGACCCTCCATGTTGGAATGAGGTAGTTAATGATTTCAGTTTTGGAAGGTTTTTAGATAAATGATCTCCAAACCGGGGTCTAGGTAAGAAAGAAAAATCGGCAAAGGTCACTGGCTCCCATGGTTTCACGGGTTTACTCAATTTGGGATTAAGGCAACTGAGACTAATGTATTTAAATTGGAAAATGGGTAATAAATGGTATCTTAAAATTCTTCCAAACCTTTCTTATTGTTAGGCATTAAATGAAATTACATGCCTTAATCATTGTTGGATCTGGTATCAGGCATATCCGGCACAATGTGTGCCCTTAATACTCACTGAGAGAGTGTGGTTAGTTGGATCTTGGAATTGGAATATTTTAAATTGGAAAGGTTACTTTTCCTTTTTTTGTAATAGGTTCTTCTTGTTTTGTTGGTGACTGTGACACTTGGATTAGGCCTGAAGCTCGGACTCAGAGAGCAAGATGAGCAAGGTATACCCCTCAGCGTTTTCTCAACATTTATTTACCTATTTCTTCTTTCTCCCACCCGTCACCTCCTCTTCCCCGGGTCTCCACCCTCCGACTCGTAGCGCTCTCCTACTAGCGTGTCCTTCTCCCAGCTCCACTGATCGGGAGTCCACACCTGTGATTAGCATCATTTACTGTCATTTCTGGACTTTCCTCTTTGCTCTCACCCGCTTGCTCCTTTGACAGTCATAGCCTTCCAGTATTTCCCTTCCTTTTCCTTACACAAAGATTTTGATAACCGGATCTACGACTCCTGACCTGGCTTTTAGTCTAACCTTTCATGTTTGGCAATAAACTTGGCCTTGAAAGTCTCTGTTGCTCCCTTCCCAGGATGTCCTGCCACTTCACCTGTATATTGATGTCATGTGACTATTGCTCCATCCCTGAAATCTCACAATTTCTTGGTTAGGCAGTGTCCCGTTCTTGAAATGTAGTTCAGAATAAGAGCTTCACTTTTTTTTCCTTGTGGAAAGCAAAGTAAAAATAGGAGATACATACCCCCAAATATCAAAACATTTCACATCTCCTTTGCCATATTTCATTAGTGTGAACAATAAATAAACCATTTATAAATGACTATATAAAAAACACTTTCTATAATCTTGTTATGTGTTGTTTTGATACTTTTATTAGGGGGAAGTATGAGGTCAAATGTTAGATAACTCATCCCCCTTTTTAATTTGGCTGCTTAACTTCTAGTTTGACTCTAGTAAGGAAAGTCTTATCATTTCTTCATTAGGGAGACTCTTTGGAAGGTTAACTGACAATTCTCCAGTTACGTTTTCACTTAAGGATTAACAAACACTCAGTACTCCTTGGAAAGAAAGTGGAACCAAAAAGATAGACATTACTTACAAAATTATTGTCTTTTCTTGGTCACGTGGCTGTTGTGTTTCTGAACTGCAATAACAGTCCTAGATTTAACAAATGTTGGCAGGCCATTTTGGTAGTATTACTCTGATACCAGTGTGCAAAGATGTGTATCATTTCCTGGTCATTTTATCCCACAGATCACAATTTAATACCAAGAAGCTTATACAAATGTTTGAACAAGATCTTGAGCTCTCATTTTCTTCCTTCTTTTGGTACTTCACCTGTTGTCTGTCTTCTCAGAATCATTGTCCCTTATCCTGTTTCTTTTATCTTGGCACACCAGCCCTTAGGAGCATCACACTTCAGGGCACTTAACTCCAGCCCCTCTTTGCCAAGTAAAAACATATGTAATGCAATAGGGAAAGTGCTAAGGAATAAGTAAAACTGAAAAAGGAAATATGAATTATTGAGTCAGGGTGGGGTGGGGTGTGCATTGAAGTTAACTTTTGAATAAAGAACTAAAGTAAGTGAGGGAGAAACAGGGGTAATTTGGAAAAGAACATTCCATTCAAGAGGAAATAACAAGTACAAAAGCTTGTTATTTGGGGGAGTTCCCTGATGGTGTAGTGGCTTAAGGCTTCGGCACTGGCACTGTCAGCGCTGTCATCTGGGTTCCATTCCCAGCCAGGGAGCTACCCACATACCAAAAAGCAAAAAAAAAAAAAAAAAAAAAAAAAAAAGCTTGTTATTTGAAGCTTGCCTGGCATGTTCTATTTCAAGAATAACAAAGAGATCACTGAGCTAGAACTAGGGGGACTAGAGGGAGGGTAGTCATAAAATGAGATCACCCAGAGAAGCTAGATAATAAAGGCGTTGGTAGGTCAAAGTGTGGTCTTTAGCTTTCATTTCTGAGTATGAGGAAAGGTAATTGGAGACTTTGAGCAGAAGAATGACAGGCTACTGTTTGTTTTTCAACATGATCGCTCAGACTGCTGTATTAAGAATAAATGTCAGAGTGAAACCATGAGAAGTAGAGAGACCAATTAGGAAATAATTGCCATAACACGGACAAGCTTTATGTCTTGGACCAGGGTGGTAACATTGTAACTGGTGAGATATAGTTGGACTCTGCATATCGTCTGATATGGTAGATAAATTGTATTGACAGATTGGGTATGAAGTGAGAAAGAGAGGAGTCAAGAATGGCCTCACGATGTTTTTTTGAATTCATTTTTATTGTTAGACTTATTGGGGTGACATCTGTTAGCAAGGATTACATAGGTTTCAGGCATACAGTTCTACAGTGCATTGTCAACTTGATGTATAATAAGTTCACCACCTAATGTGACTTCTCTTTCCATCACCTTATATTTAGCTTCCCCCACTCCTCTCCCACCCCCTCCCCTCTCCCCTCCCTAACCCACTCGTCCCCAAATAAACATTAAACTATTGATTGTGTCCATGGGTTATTTGTTTGTTCATTTCTTTTTTTCTTTGCTTTCAGTTTTATATTCCGCATATGAGTGAAATCATGCAGTTCTTTGTTTTTTCTGTCTGGCTTATTTCACTTAGCATTTGGCATGATTGTCTAAAAGTATGACATTTTCATAATTGAGTTGGGGAAGACTGTTCAGGTAGGGTTAACGTAAATGGCTTCTCTTCTTCCTCCTTTGTCTGTAAATTCTTTCACAACCCATGAGCTGCGGCTACCATGGCTGTACAAAGCCTGTGGAAAAGCTAGCTTGGGGAAAGTAATTAGGAGCTTAGTTTTGGAAATGTTAAATTTAACATATCTACTAGATGTCTAGGTAGGAAAGTCTAGAAGATAGATACATAAAGCTGGCTTTAGTCGGGAAGACCTGGATGGACATACAACGTGGTGGGTATCAGCATCATACTCGTATGTGCTATAGTAATGTGGCTGGAGGATGCCAACCTTAAAGAAATGGGAAATTTTATAGTATGATTTTTTAATAGCATCATTGCCTTATTTTTTTTGTTTTGTTTTCACTTTTTGGTATTAGCCACCCAGTTTAAGTCATAGTAGGAGTCATAATTACATCTGCAAAGTCCCTTTGCCATGTAAGACAGCATAGCACAGCCTTAGGGATTGGGGCATGAAATCATTTGGAGAATCGTAGTTCTGCTTAGACACTTTTCTGTGGAATTTTTCATTATTACCCTCACATTTTCATTACCAACAGCACCCAGAATGTTATTTCTCTTCTTTTAATCATAGCTTTCTTTCTTATTTCATGGATGCAATATCTTGTCTTTTCTGAGGATCTCCATTAGGGGTGTGTGTGTGTGTGTGTGTGTGTGTGTGTGTGTGTGTAACGCTTATGCTTCCCGCATTGTTTCCTTTTCAACCAAATTTTTTTCTTTTTCCCCCCTTTTTTTCTTGTTTGTTTTGCTTTTTGTCTTTTTATGGTGGGTGCTATTCAGCTGTCTCAAATGTCTGGTAACCATCTGTTCACCTTGAAGAGTAAGGCTTGTTCAGATTTTCTCGCCGCAGCCGTCCCGTGGGTCTGCGGTCTCTAGTCCGCAGTGGGAGAGGGGCGGGCATAGTCAGCGCTCCACTGTCAGACTTCCAACCCGTCCCCCTGTGTTTAGCCTCTGCCTGTCCCTCCGACCCTCACCTGAAGGTACCTGGTGACTCTGACTCTGGAACTTCTCTGGGGTCCTGAGGAACAATCATTTATTTTCTATTACTCAGGAGTTATCACTTTATACTCACAGGTCATCCAGTACAATAAAAATTATCCACCTGTCTGTCCTGGTCTCTACTAGGTACTTCTGTGCCTCCACCATCTCCCCATGAGACACTGGATAACTTCTAGGCCTTAGTTTCCTCATTCCCTTCGCCCTACAGGAAGCTGCAGGAAAAAGTGCTTTGATTCCTCATATAGAGCCCTGGATGGCTGCCGGTGTGACGTGGGATGTAAAGACCGAGCCGACTGCTGCTGGGATTTTGAAGACACCTGTGTGGAATCCAGTATGAACTCCAAGAATAAGTTTATGATCATGTTGGTTGTAATATAATTCATGCATGTCCAAACGCTTACCACATACCTTGTGTGTTAACTCGGGAACACTGCCATAACAAAGTACCACAAACTGGGTGGCTTAAGCAACAGAAATGCATTTTCTCACAGTTCTGGAGGCTGGAAGTCTGAGGCCTAGGTGTTGGCAGGGTTGGTTCTTTCTGGGGGCTGTAACGGAGAATCCATTCCATGACTCTGTCCTCGCTTCCGAGAGTGCTGGTCACCTTTGAATTCTTGGGCTTGTGGCAGCGTCGCTCCCAACTCTGCCTTCATCTTCTCATGGCATTCTCCCTGTATTTCACAGGCTTCCCTTTGTGTGTGTTGGTGTCCAAATGTCCCCTTTTTACATGAGTATCAGTCATACTAGATTAGGGCCCACTCCAATAATGTCATTTTAACTTGATTATCTGCAAAGATCCTTTTCTAAGTAAAGTCAAATTCTCAGTCATGGGGGTGGGACTTCAACATCTTTTTTTTTGGAGCAGGGGGTAGACACAGTTCAATTCATAATACCTTGTAAACAAGATCTATTATTATCCTTTTCCTCCTTTAAAGTGCTAAACGTAGAGTCTACATGTTAGTTAATCGAGGTTGAAGAATAGCAGTCTCCAGCAGATGAAATGCTATATAATTAAGTTTAAATGGTGTTTTGCTATGGCATAAGTTAACCATCTCATTTAGTTTTATTTGCAGTGACTCTCAAGTTCCAGGGTGCCTATGATTTAGTTGGTGATTCTTACATCAGTGTTCCATAGACGTGACTCGAGAAACACCATTCTCCATATGGAAGAGGCAGTTTGCAATGTTTAATTTTCTAAGGAATCAGGGAATGTGAGGGTGGGGGGTCTAGTGGTTTGAGGAGAATAAAGATTAAAACACTAGATAGAGCTCCTTACAGAATGCTCTCTGAAAAGGGCGAGAAGAGGAATAACCTAGTATGGATAAGATTTATATTTTCTACACCTAGTCTCAAAAAATCATTTCTTTCTAAGGAATGGGGAATGAAGAACTCAATGCTTAATGAAAGCACACAGCAATCACCTATCTACCGTATTTGTCAAAGCACAGGACTGATGATTTCAGTCACTGTTTCTTAGCAGGGGTCACTAGGAAGCTGCTCCAGTCCAGCCTCTTGTTTTTAGCATTGAGATTTACTTAAATGACTTCATACTTAAGTACTAGCCTGGAAGAACAGCAGTGCCATAGTGGGGAGCTGATCTACTTCTGTCACTCCCGACTCGGGGGTGCCCTGACCTGCCTACCTTCTTACAGACCTGTGTGCCTATTAATTCTGCTGTCACTGGCTCATCCTTGTTGCCCATCCTTAGACAAAACTGGGCAAAGACACTCTTGGATGACAACAATCACTCAGGATTAGTGGTTTGTTACCACTGGAAATTCCTACTCTTGGATGGGAATAAGATCAGTGTTTAGAGTTTCTCTCAGAGAAACTCAGAGACTCAGAGGTGGATGCGCTAGGCAGATCAGAGCTGCATTTCTCTTGGCCACGCACTCCAAAAGAAAGAAAGTGGTGGATTGCCCCTCATTTGTAGTATGTATTTTCATTTATTTATGTAGATACACTAAGAATTTGACTATTCAATAATATAGAGAGAAATGCATGAAATTTGTATTTTGTTATTGAATACTTAAAATAAGTTAAATGCTCAGAACCAAATTGTGTAATTTTACAGCTCGAATATGGACATGCAATACATTCCGTTGTGGGGAGGCCAGACTGGAATCCAGCCTCTGCTCTTGTGCAGATGACTGTTTGCAGAGGAAGGACTGCTGTACTGACTATAAGAGTGTTTGCCAAAGTAAGTAAGAGTGCCTCTGTGCGTCTAGTGACCCCAGACTTCAAAAATTAAAGCAAGTCAGGGAGTCTTTAACTACTCCTCATAGTGAAAAAAGAGGAATATATGTACTGTTGGAAGAAATGTGGTTCATGCACTACAGAGGAAGGGAGCTCACAGCATAAATATACATTATAGGAAAGAAGTGAAGATTAAAATTTCCATATTTGACTGTAAGTCCAGTGACTATGCTAGAAATACATGTGGCTTGAGACACCAAATGGCAGATCCTACAGTTGAAACATCACAGAAGTGGTTATCTGGCCCAAATATCAGTTTGTTAAACCAATGTTATTGTTGAAACAACTGAGTCTTGAGTGGTTAATTTACTGATTTAGGACCCCCAGGGAGTTAATAGGAAGCCAAGATTAGAATCCAGATTATTCAACTCCTGATTCCACTTGCTTTCCACTTTATAAGTGATGTTGATGTTTTTTGTGTTTTTTCTTTTTTAAATCATTAATTGTTTTGGACATCTGATGAGATTTATAAAAAATGCACATATATGCAGAGCAACAAAATTGCTTCGAGCTATCAACTCATAACACTACATCCCACTGAGCTAGCTTACACTTCTAATATTTTTCAACACAAAGATTAGGTTGAATTCTGATTTTTTAAAGGAGAAAAATGTTATAGTAGAAACATTAACTATAATATATAATCTCTTAATATGGGTTTAGTACTAATAGTTGAATCAGTTTTTATATAAAATAATTGAAAATCAGCTGAAAAAAGCAATTGGAAATAAAAATAAAAGCCTGGAATGATGACTCTTTTAGAATAATGGGTGATATTTTGACATAGTGATTGATATAGTGAATATTGTATCATTAAAACATTTTCTATATTCACAAAGACAAGTACGGTTTCTATTTTGCTTATTTCTCTTATTTCGCTGACCATATACTGCCTCTATATTCTCCTGCCTTTTACCCCAATTTTAAAACTCTTCACTTTTTATTTCAAGATTGACCCCTGGGTCATGTGGTAAATTTTTCCACTGAATTCATTGCACAATATTGCACAATTTAACAGAAACAAAAGTAATTGTTATAAGCAGTATTGAAGTTTACCATCGCAACTAAACTTTTACTTTGATAGGGTTAATTTAATCATTTCAGTTTATTTTTTAAAGAAAGTAAATGTTTTTTTCACTCTAAGAATTAACTTATTTTAAGATTAGAATTTTTAAAAACTTTATCATATATTTCTAACATATACAAAGGAGAGAATAGTATGATGTTTTCCCCAGCTGTCCATCGTCTCACTTCAGATATGGTCAACTTAGGGCCAATCTTGTCTCATATTGACATTGTATAATTTTCAAAAATATAAAAACACAAATCTCGTGTGAATGTAAAATGAACACATCAAAAATTTATTAACCTGCTTACTAACCAAGTAGGATGTTAAGATGGCTCAAAGAGAATCGAAGAGACTATGTATATATATATATAAGGCTAAAAGAATGTTGGAATAAAATGACTAAAGCTGTAACTTTTGGTGAGGCAGAAATTACTTGCATTTCTACAGGATAACTTATTTGCTATCAAACAAGAATCAGTTATATTACTATTAATTTTCTACCAGTTAACTGCTACCTTTATTGAGTTGTAAGATGAATGGTAAAGAATAAGCTACATAAAGGTATATACTCCTATGTATTTAGATAATCCATGTGTGGGCTTTTAAGATAAATTCTCAGTGTAACATTGAAATAAATTTAGTAATGAGTTCTTTCACTTATTTTCAAATTTTGGATTCTTTTCTTAACAAACTATACTCTTTATTCCCCACAACTTCTCTCCCAAAATTTTAGATGATTTCAAAACAAATCCTAGAGTTAATATCACTCATCTATAAATTCTTTCAGTATGTATCTAAATAAGATGAGGATTTAACACAATTATAATACCATTAATATATCTAGTTGGTATATTTATATCTAAATATTTATCTATATGATTACTTGAAGTGGGGTCCAAATATCTTCCATACACAGTAACTGGCTGACATAATTCAAGTCCTTTAAAAGTAGGTTCTCCCTCTTTTTTAACTCTTGCAATTTACATATTAGAGAAATGGGATCAATTTCCCTATAGAATTTTCCAGTCTGATTGCATTCTCTGTTATAGGCAGTTTGTCATCCTCTACGTCTCTTGCAAATTGCTAGTTAGAACCTGAGTACTATTCTGAGTCACTTGCAATTCACTTTGCAAGTATATTCATAGATGGTGGTGTTACTTCCATCACGAGGCATGTACTGTCTGCTTATCTCTTTTGAGGGGGCAGATGTTAGCTATTGATAATCACTGCCTAGATCCATTAGGGGTGGCAAATGATGACATTCATATTCTGTTATTTATACTTCATTAATTAGCTGGCATGTTCTATAAACCAAAACATCTATGAAGTAAGAATATTTTTAGTTAAGATCTTAAAAATTTGTTCAATTTCCCCCAATTGGTATTAGTTATTATAATTTTCTATTTCTTTTTTTATACTTCCTTTTCTCTTTTTTTAGATTGTATGAGTGTATCTATATTATTAAACTCATCCATTCTAATAGTTGGCAAATACTGTCTTTGAAGATAAAAAGTTTATGAATAAATGAAAAAGAAATTGTCCCATTCCTAAAGCTAAAGGAACCCCCTCTGTTTTTGTCAGTGAACATGCTTCCCAGGATTCAGTTAGTATAAATTACTGATGGATGCAAGTCACTAGAGGCAATGACCTTGCCAATATGTGAAGTAGCGCTTAACATGTTATGGCAGAATTCAGAGTAATACGAATTGTAGTTTGGAAAGATCATCCCCTTGAACATTTGTTTCTCTTTTCTTGTCTGTGGTGAAGCAGTCTCCAGATTTTGATTTTATGCTTTTCAGGAGAAACCCCGTGGGTGAAGGAAAAGTGTGGCACAGCCCAGAAGTCTCAGTGTCCTGAAGGGTGAGAAAGACATGGAGAATTTTATTCTCCTTTAACAGATGGCCCATGGAAATGTGGTTGTGGGGCAGGATGGAATTCCTCCACTCTGTTTACATTGTAAAACAAAAAAAGTTTACAAAACATGAGATTCATTCTGGCTCAAACTCATAAGTGACTTTTGTTCATTTTATTGTTTACAAAGCACTTTTATATTAACTTATTATATTCATATCTCACGACAACTTCAAAAATTGGTTGAAGTGTTTATACTAACATTCTCAAGGCCCTATGGTAAGGACTAGAATTCAGAACTAAATTACTTTTTTCTATTATCGTCCTGACACCTCAAATGTAGTCTTACTGGCGGATAGGGAAGAGGTTTGTCCATGGAAGGCCTCACAATGAAAGGTTGATTTTGAAGAATGTATGAGGGGGACTTTGTCAGGTGGGCATGGGTGATAAGCATGTGAGGTAACGCCCCTCACCCCCAACCCTTGCCTGCATCTCCTCTATACGATTTTGATGGCTGCTCCCGGAATTGCCAAACCCCGGAAATGTGCCCCATGTCATCTCCCTGTCAGAGTGGATTTCCCCTTTCCTCCAGTCGCCCCTTCTGCCCTTCACCTACTTCATTCTTCTGTCCGAAGCAGTGAGATGATGTCCATGAGGTAGTACAGAAGAAAGAGAAGGAAAGAATTGGTGGAGGCAACTTTACATTGCATTATTTCATTTAGAAAACCGTGTGTAGATAATGTGTCAGTTTTTGTACCATGCTTCCTTCATCTAACCGAACCCTCAGATCCGGCTGCCCTCTCTTCAGCAGCTTCTGGGTGGAAAAGCAACAAATTTAGAATACAAAAGGGACAAGAGTTTCAGTCCTGGTTTTGCCTGTGAGACTGTGCACTAATCACTCCTCTGAGCTTCATCTATAAAATTGGAATAATAATAGTAAGTTCAAGAGATTTCACATAAACATTGTAGACAGAATAACGTCCAGCCTGTAGAAAAGTGATACACGTTGATTTGAGCCAAAAGTCTGAGGACATGCCTGGAAGCAAAATCTCAGCGGATTAAGAAAATGCCCCAGAGAAGATGTAAGGAGGGTTACATAAAATCCATTGGTGGTACATAGAGGAGGTGGGAGCCTTGGATAAAAAGCAAAGTGGAGAAACACATGCTTCTTTTTCATTGGTGAGTACAGGGTAGTTCATAGTTCACACAGTCTATCGTGATGGTATTCGGGGAACAAGATAACAAAGAAGGTGTCTGTGGTCTTATGCTCTGCTGCCTGCAGTTGTGCCTCTGAGGGGCTTAGAAAAGAAAATTGTTCTGATATTTCAAAGGTATGTTATCCTGCATGCATGAGAACAATGGACAGGGTTCACTCGAGGTAAAGATTAACCTTTGTTAAGGAAGCTATAGGCCTGGAATGTGACTACTCAGTTAGGCATCAGTGATCACACCCTCCTGTGTGGTTACTTTTGGTTACTGAGCTTGCTAGGCCTGCCCACCCCTCACCACTGCTTGGCAGGTTTATTGCACAGCCTCTTTTTTGTTCGTAGGATTAAATCAACATCTTGATCCCATAGATGTTCGACCCTGTTTTTCAGGCACAAGTTTATTTTGATGGCATATTTATAAATATAAATTTAAAAACGAACATTAAACTAATGACTTTATTAGAAACTAAGTATTTTCTAATGCAAAATGGCAATACATCACTTCAATTTTTTTTTTTTTTCTGTTTTCTGGGGGTAGTTCCCTGGCTGGGAATTGAACCCAGGCTGCGGTGTTGAGAGCGCAAAAGCCTAGCCACTGCACCACCAGGGAACCCTGCTTCCACTTTAATGCCTTGATGAATTTTCTATACATTGTACTTAGAATAGTCCCACTTTTTAATTTTTATTTTTGAGGTATAATTTGTAAGCATTGAAATGCTAACACTTATATGAACATTATAATGAGATTTGGGAATTCAAAAATTTGTGTAACCCACAGGTATAGAATAGTTCCAAGTTACAGAATATTTTTATCACCCCAGAAGAATGCCTTATGTTCTGATTTCTATCACCATAGATTCTTATTTTTAAATTTCACATAAATCAAATCATACCATATTATCCTGTGAGTGTGTGTGTGTGTGTGTGTCTGTGTTGTGGTTTTGTTCTGTGTTTTTTGAGACTCACAAATGTTATTGCATGTATCATATCTCTTACCTGGGCTTTGGCACAGCATATTTTCTCTGATTAAAACATTGGTTCCATGCTCTTTTCTTATTATTTATATATGTTCTTTAGGACTCAATTCACGTGTCATATGCTCTGGAGAACCTATACTAACCTTACAAAGATTGAATCTGACATTCTCCTATGTACTTGAATAGCACTTTGTACTCAAATCCAGCTCCTAGCTACTCCTGTTTACTTGTTAATTTCATCCCCTAGATGCAAGCTGTAATTCCTGGCTCCAGATGCGAGCTGTAATTCCTTTATGCCTTTATTCTCAGTGTAAATGAATTATTCTACAATAAATTTATATTCTGGGGAGACAAATAGACTTGTCCTCTAGACTCTCCTCATAGTTTCTTTTATGTAGATTTAGATGGCTGTGCTCTTTTTTCTAGTTTTACTTAAGCACATTGAAAGTAACTGAAATTATTTTCCTTGTCTTAAGCTGTTAACAGCACTTAGAATTTTCTTTGTAACAGTATTGGGTGTTTGTCAGCATATTTAGAGACTTATTCTAACCTAATTTCTTGGAAAACAGCACAGAGTTAAAAATATTTTCTTTCACATACTTGCTTGTACTATATTTGGAATTTTGAACAAGTTTACAGTGTTCATAATTGCTATCTGTAATAACCCCAAACTGGAAAGTACCTAAATGCTCATCAATAGTATTGTAGAATGAATCAGTTCTTTATTCATTCACTGGAATATTAGGCAGCCATGAGAACGAAGATCTACAAACTCGATGCCACAATATGGATAAATCTCAAACATAATCTTCAGTTAAAGAAGCCAGACCCAACAAAATACATACTGTATGATTTTGTTTACCTATAGGTATAAAAATAGGCACAACTAATCTATGTTGTTATTATTGAATTCAACATGCTGATCACCTTTCATGGGGGGTGTGAGTTCCTACTAGAAAAGAGCACAAGAAGAGGACTTAGGGTGCTGGCAATATGATGTTTCTTGTAGGTAATGGCTCTACAGTGGAGTTCAGTTAGGAAAAATTTATGAAACTATACATCTGTTAAAAGTGTATATGTGTATATAAAATACAAATAAAATTTTAAAAGTGAAAAAAATTGATTGAAAAAGACTGTCTCTGGCCATGACTCAAAAATTATATTCTATAATTTTAACTTAAATGGTGAACTAAAGAGATTGTAATGCTTTTGAGTCTAATATTAATACCCTGAGATATTGAAGAGTCAAAAATGTAGAATTTTAGAATAATAAAACACCTCTTAAATATAAAGTTCCCAAATTCCATATCATAATTATATCCAAAAATTGGTAGAATAATTGCAATTTTTATAATTTTTGAGTTTGATCATTAAATTCAGTAATCATTGCTTTTGTCTCCTTAGACAAAGCTAGGACTATGAAATATCTGCAATATAGAACCCCTTTCTGGTGGTGTTTTGTTGATGCCTTGCTTGCATGCTGCTAAACTTTTTGTAAAAGTACATTTAATTAGTTCCATGCATACCTACCACTGTAAAATACTAATTTGAGCTGAGTCAGTGATACTAACGTTCTATATGTTTTAAAGGTTCCAGTATCGAGGTGAATGGGTTAGGATCGAGTTTTGAGAGGTCAAGTAACTGCTTAGGGTTAAATAAATAATAAAGAATGACACTGAGAATTGATCTCAAGTCTTTCTGAGGCCAAAGCCTTTCCCTCTTCTCCACAGCACACTGCCTTGTCATTATGAAATTTCAGAGCTAGAGATAAATGGTATATCTGGGTGTCATGGATAGCCAGTACCAAGAAGTAAATGGAAGTAAATTTAGCTAAATATATTTAAACTCTAGAACTCAATTGATAATAGATTTCAAAGATAAAAGACCCAGATAATTTATGTAACACTTATTTTTAAAAATATTGTCCATTTATTAGATTACTAAAACATTGCAAGTACTAATTTTTAAGGGAAATAATTTTTAAAAATAGAAAGTAAAATTTGACCTAGGACTACTTTCTTACTGTACTTTCTAAGCATTTTCTAATTTAGTGAATCGTAAGTATTAATAGTACAGAGAAATATAATTTTTTACTATCAAAATAATTAATTTTTTATTTTCCAATTTCAGATTTGATCTTCCACCAGTTATTTTGATTTCCATGGATGGATTTAGAGCTGAATATTTACAGACATGGAGTACTCTAATGCCTAATATTGACAAAATGAGTAAGTTTACTACTACACCTAGTTAGTCAGTCTCTAGATGGTATGCCTCTCTTTCTGACCATTAATGTTAGTGGCCTTAGACTAGGTCCTCTCAAGATCCTGATGACTTTACTACATGATACCTATTTTCATATTTGTTGGCGCCTTTTTTTTTTTTTAAGCACATTCATCTTTTTGTTCTATTTCTATTTCTATTTCTTTTGCTTTTGAATATATTTTTACTCTTTGGAAATCTAGCTATATAAGTTGTCTCAAAAGTGGCATTTATGGGACCTGGATTTTGAATCTTAGGAAGATGGAGATGCTCAGGAAGGACAGGAGGGTCCTGAATGAGTCTGAACAGTCTGGTCAGAACCAGCTGATACAATGCTCCAGCAGGTTAAACTCCAGTATCTCTGTCTGGTTCTAGAATCGAAGTGCCTGGGACGTGGCTGTACCATTTCCCAGTAGCTGTGAGATCGTGAGGAGGTTTGTCCCACGTATTGGTGCCCTCGTCTCTTCATCTGTAAAATGGTCTTTTCCTACCTGATAGGAATACTGTGAGAATATTTACGTAGTGTACATTGAATGATTTTAATTTATTACTATAATTATTATTTTCATTATTGTCTTTATCATGTTGAACTTCTGTGTTGGGGCACTTCGCTTTGATACAGATTTATCAAGTTAATAATAAAAAGAAATTGAGAACCCAAGGACACAGAGCTACGAAGTATCAGAAGGTTGGCTCTAGGTTCTATACTCTTCAGTGCCCTACAATTCCTGTCTTTGTTCCCCAGTCTACCAGGCCCTCTTTCCGTCTAAGTTCCTCAAAGATTATGAAAACTTTACTGGTTTCTTGTTTTTCATATTTCTCTAAAGTATTAAAGAAATGGCTATTTGACCCTGAGGAAGTCATTACCCTTTATGGGCCTCAGTTTCCTCATTTGTAAAATGAGAGGATTAGTTCTGGTGATTTCTGTTGTTAATTCCAGCTCTAAAATTCCACGATTGTAGGTAAACTACTTCCCCTACAACACAAGGTGCTTTATCTGTTCAGCTTCCTCACTCTCTGAGCCAGATCTTTAGCAAAGAGATTAAGAGTTTGGGGATCTGATGGAACTGGCTCCAAATTCAAGTTTACCAGTTACTGCTGAAATACTTTGACCAGACAGTTAATTGACATATCTCAGTTTTTATTTTCTTATGTAAATTTCTCCTGATAATTGGGATGTCAAATTCTGTGTCTCAAAGAGAATTTAACTAGCCAGGCTGAACTGAGCCCCTTTGAAATGGAATTCTTTGATTTGCTCATCCCATTGAGAAATGGAAATGATGCCAAAGAAATATTGGAACATTGAGAGCTGTCCCCTTCCTAAGGTTTAAAAGATATCACTAATTAGATCTACGAAGGCAAAATCGGGTATTAGTTTCCAGGAGGCCCAATAAGAGTAGATGGAGTTAAAGAGTTAGGATTGGGGCCTGGGGAACGGTAGACTTGAGGTGAGGTACGTGACAGCAGATGTCATTTTGAAGAAGTCTAGAACCCTACCTCTAGTGTCCCATCAGGCTGTCTGGGTTGGGCTACAGTGGTTGTGAAAACTAAACATGAACTAATGGCACAGCATAGGGAGTCATCAGTGACAAACAAGGGGACTCTGGGGACTAAATCGTAGTGAGAAGACAATGTCATTGTCTTGTCTCAGTGTGAGTAGAAGCAGACAATGGTCAAGCCCAAGATCAGGAAACTGTCAGGTGAGATAGAAGTGATTTGGCTTAAACTAGAAGTTAAACCTCCTGGAAGGTTAGGTGGGAAACCAGGAATAGAACAAGACTAGTAGTAACAGGTAGACCTGCCAGGCAACATACGCAGAGTTTTGAAGATTAATGGGAGTTCCCTGGAGGTGTAGTGGCTTAAGGCTTCGGCGCTGGCGCTGTCAGCGCTGTGGCCTGGGTTCCATTCCCAGTCAGGGAGCTACCCACATACCAAAAAGCAAAAAAAAAAAAAAAAAAAAAAAAAAAAAAAAAAAAAAAAAAAAAAAAAAAAAAAAAAGAGTTAGGTTGACATTCATGAACGATAGAACTCTTAAATTCTCCATGCACATGTCATTTGCTATTCTCCTCCTCCTCTTCCTCCTTTTAAAATTTTATTATGGTAAGAAGACTTAACATGAAATCTACCCTCTTAATAGATTTTTAAGTGTTTAATACAGTTTTGTGATCTATAGGTACAATGTTGTACAGCAGATCTCTAGAATTTATTTATCTTGTATAACTGTAATTTTATACCAGTTGATTATCAACTCCTTATTTTCTCCTCCCCACACCCACCCCAGCAACCATCATTCTATTCTTTGCTTCTATGAGCTTGACTCTTTTAGATACTTCATACTCCTGTAAGAGGCATCAGTATTTGTCTGTCTGTGACAGACTTATTTCACTTAAATGTCCTCAAGGTTTATATATGTGGTTGGATATTGCAGGATTTTCTTCTTTTTTAAAGCTAAACTTCAAAGAAAAATTGTTTTTCTGTAGATGGACATTTAGGATGTTTCTATATCTCAGCTACTATGAATAGTATTGCGTTGAACATGGGAGTGTTAATATCTTTCAGGATCCTGATCTCAATTCTTTTAGGTAAATACCCAGAAGCAGAATTTCTGGATCATATGGTAGTTGTACTTTTAATTATTAGAGAAACCTCCATACTGTTTTCCACGGTGGTTGCGCTATTTTGCATTCTTATCAACAGTGTACAAGCATTGCAATTTCTCCACACCCTTGCCAAAATTCTCCACATTCTTCCAAAAAACACTTGTATTTATTTATTTATGTAGATAATAGCCATCCTAACATGTGTGAGGTGATATCTCATTGTGATATTGATTTGTATTTCCCTGATCATCTTCTTTTATACCTGTTGGCCATTTGCATGTCTTCTTTGGAGAGATATCTATTCAAGTCCTTAGGCCATTTTCAAATTGCGTTATTTGCTGTTGTTGTCTATTGAGCTGTAAGAGTTCATTATATATTTTAGAAATTAACCTCTTATCAGATATATGATTTGTAAATATTTTCTCCAATTCCATAGGTTGCCTTTTACCTCTGTTCATGTTTTCCTTCGCTGTGTAGATGCTTTTTAGTTTCGTGTAGTTCCACTAGTCTATTTTTGCTTTTGTTTCTTGTGCTTTTGGTGTCATATCCATGAAATCATTACAAAAACAATGTCATGAAGGTTTTCCCATTGTATTTTCTACTAAAAGTTTTACAGTTTCAGGTTTATGTTTGAACCTTTATTTTGAGTTGGTTTTTGTTTATAGTATATGATAAGGGTTCAATTTCATTCTTTTGCATCTGGATATCCGTTTTTCCCAACACCATTTGTTGAAGAGACTAACTTTCCCCATTTTGTGTTCCTGGGACCCTTGTTGAAGATGAGTTGACATTATATGTGTGGATTTATTTCTGGGCTCTCAATTCTGTTTCCTTGGTCTACATGTCTATCTTTAATTTTTTAATTACTGGACTTTTAGAATGTATTTTGAACTCAGGAATTGTGATGTGTCTAGCTTTGTTATTTTTTTTCAAGATTTTTTGGCTATTCAGATATTTTTGAGGTTCTATAAGAATTTTAGTATTGCCTTTTTTCTATTTCTTCAACAAATACTATGAGGATTTCATAGATATTGCTTTGAATCTTTGTATTTGTATGAGTAACATGGACATTTTTATGGTATTAAGTCTTCCAATCCACAAAATGGCTGTCTTTCCATTTGTTTATATCTTCTTTAATTTCTTTCATCAAAGTTTGTTTGTTTGTTTGTTTGTTTGTTTGTTTGTTGTATGTGGGTAGCTCCCTGACTGGGAATCGAACCCAGGCCGCAGTATTGACAGTGCCAGTGCCAAAGCCTTAAGCCACTACACCAACAGGGAACTCCCATCATTGAAGTTTTATAGTTTTCAGTCTTTAGTATGTTTATTCCTAAGTATTTTTATTCTTTTTGATGCTATTATAAATGAGATTATTTTTCTAATTGCTTTCACAGTTGTTATTACTGTACAGAAATGTAACTGATTTTTGTATGATAATTTTCTATCCTGCAATTTTACTGAATTCATTTATTAGTTTTAAGGTTTTTATGTGTGGAATCTTTAGGGTTTTCTAAACATGCTATTATATTATCTGTAAATATGTACAATTTTGCTTCTTCCTTTCTCATTTGGATGACTTTTTTTTTCCTAATTGTTCTGCCTAGCACTCCCAGTACTATATTAAAGAGAAGTGGTGAGAGTGACCATTCTTGTCTTTTCCTAATCTTAATGGAAAATCTCTCAGTTTTCCACTGTTGAATATGGTGGTAGCTGTGGGCTTTCAGTATATGGCCTTTATTATGTAAAGCCAATTGCCCTCTTTTCCCAGTTTTTTGAGAGTTTTTGTCATGAAAAGGTATTGAATTTTACCAAACGTTTTTCCTGCATCTATTGAGAATATCATGTGACTTTTATCCTGCATTCTGTTAATATGGTGTATCACATTGATTGTTTTTTATATGTTGAACCAAACTTGCATTCCTTGATTCTTTTAATGTGATTTTGAAACTAGTTTGCTAGTATTTTGTTGAAGATTTTTACATCTCTTTTTATCAGGGATTTGACCTGTAGTTTTCTTTTTTTGTGGTGTTTTTGTCTGGCTTTAGTATCAGGGTAGTGCTGCTTCATAAAATGAGTTTGGGAACATTGAACTAGAGGCTAACTAACTCGCAGCTTAGTTAAGAAAGCATTCATTATTTCAAGCTGCAAACTTTGTTTCTTTCTGGACAGCAATCATTTTCACTTTTTGTTTTAATCTTAATAGAACCTATAGTGGTGAAGCTTTCTTTTGGAATTAGTGTCAACAGAGCTTTAGTGTGAAAAGTCTCTTGTACTTCACTGCTGCAGAGGAAATAACAATGCTCTAATGGTTCTGACCTCCTTAAGCAGGGTTATTGCAAAGACTGAAACAATAGAATAATTGAAAGCAAAATTAATGCCGTGCTTTGCGGAAAACATCACAGGAAACTTCACAGATCAAATGGAAACTATCCTGAAAATAATAAGCAGCAGAGTTCCCTCATTTTGTAAACATTACTACATGATATTGGCTTATGTACTTACACAAGTCAAATTCATTTTTAATTGCTATATTCGATATTTTACATATAAGAACTATTAGCTGAGATGGAAATGTTGTATAAAAATTGTTAATATAAGACCTGGGTGAGCAAGAAGGGATCAGCAAAAGCAAACAAAGCTGGCAGTGTATAATTTAGGCTGTTTAGCTCAGGGGTTAGCAAACTGTGGCCTATGGGCCAAATCCAGCCTACCCTGCCTGTTTCTGTATGGCCTGCTAAATGCTAAGAATTGTTTTACATTCTTACATGGTTAGAGAAAAAAGAAGATGGGAGTATTTTGTGACATGTAAAAATTATGTGAGATTCAAATTTCAATGTCTTTAAATAAAGTTTTATTGTAACAGAGTCATGCTTATTTTGTATGGATGCTTTTGGGCCTCAGTAGCAGAGTTTGAGCTGTTGCAGCAGAGATTATAAGGATTTGCAAAGCCTAACATATTTATTATCTGGCTCTTTACAGGAAAATTTTGCAGACCTTGATTTAGCTTACTCCTCTCCTAAAAACTGACATTCTTTGGAGTGAAGAAATTAGGCATTAGAATTTCAACCTCTTCCCATCTTCAATTTACTTTTTATTTAGTTTTCTATTTCTCTGGGAAACTTCTATGTTCAGATTTTTAGTTACCCAAAAACTTCTGATTTAGTAACATCTTTTTAATTTCTTACATATAGAAACATGTGGAATTCATTCAAAATATCTGAGATCTGTTTATCCAACCAAGACCTTTCCAAATCATTACACCATTGTCACGGTAAGTTCTTGGGCCAGTGCAAAGGTGACAGTCCATGGATAGGCAACTGACTCTACCACCTTACATGCTTAGGCAGGTACTGGCCAAGCCCCACGGCATATGCATTTCACAAACATATGTGGTAATAGTTTACAGCTTAATGCAGGCTAACAAGTCTCAATATGAGGCCAGTCCAGTGCTGTGAGGTGTTAACTATGAATGAGTGTCCAGGCATTAGGTTAATTCACCTTTGTGATAGGGCAAGTAGCCTCTTCGGTGTGAGAAATACCATTCTCCTCCCATCTTTTGATAGAATGGTGGGCTATGAATGAGGACCACCACTTTGATATGGAGGATTTCTTTCTTTTCTAGTCTTTTCATTATATTTAACTTGATAAAGTCTTTGTTGCATAAATGAATTGATACTAGCTATATATATTTAGATAAAGTAAGTAAATTCTCCTCAATGTATGAAAAGACATAAGGGAAATGATCAAAATGAACTCAAAGAAAAATATAACATTTATAGATTTAGAACACTTCTTAAGGAGGCCTGTGCCTCAGCCTTTATTGCCAAAGCCATTATTGTGTCTTTACTACTGTGCATTTAGTCTTTTATTACCATGGAACAGTAACTATAACTTATTTACATTTTAATCCTTAGGTAAGTATACTCATATACAAGGGCTGTCCAGAAAGTATCCAATAATGTAACATAAAAAATAGTGGCATTGAAGGCTGCATTTTTTTGGGACAGTTCTTATATGTATGTGTGTGTATTCTTATATATGTACATATACATATATGTATGTATTATATTGACAGAGTCTATATTTGCAGATTCACCTACTTGGTAAAATTTATTTGTAATGCCCAAATCACTACTTGTGATATATTCGTAGTCATCTGAGAACATTTGTGAAGCAGCAAAAAATCCGAGTTGCCCAGCTCACATGTTCTTAGCTGAGGTCTAACAAGGTTATGTTACTCTGCCTTCTTGTTTTATTTCTCCTACTGTAAACAGTTTCACAGTCTACTGTCTACTTTGTGCATTTTTTTGCATGTTCGTGCTTTTTGTTGGTGATTTTGCTGTTTAAGACGGCCTTCAAGTCTAGCGCTGAAAGGCTCTCTAGGGCTCCTAGGAGCAACAAGCTGTAATGTGTTATATAAGCTTCACTCGGACATGAGTTATTGTGAACCAAAATACATATTTAGGAAATTATGTATCTTTAAACAGAAATACACATAAAACAAGGTTATGTACTGATCAGTAGGCAAAAATGTTGTGACCAGAGTCTCACAGGAACCTAACTCTGTGGTCTCCCTAAGAGCAATGTTTCAGTATTTAGTGTTGGCAACAATTTTATAGAGTGTAACTACCATGAATAACAAGAACTGACTGTATGTATACATATAAACATAAATATACTTACATAAAATGTAATATAGGTATGTGTATATATAAATAAGCAATTATTCTAAGTGCTATTGGTTCACTGAATCTATGTCTATGTAGTCATATTCATATATATAGTAATGTTCTGAAATAACCTAAAATCTATCTAAAAGTTATTACAACTGCATGAGATATCATAAGCATTCAATGAAAATGTGGAATGATTGAATGAATATTTGTGATTGGATTGATGGATGGATGGAAGGGAGAATGAATAGAGACTTAGCAGGATCCCTTTCAAAGTGCTGGTTACACATTTTAACATATTTAGCCAAGATATTTAATACTTAAAAGCTTCTATGTAGTAAATTTCATGCTCTTATTGCTAACATAGCCAGTGACTACTCATTATTATAATTCAGAAAACCTTAATTAACAAATAGTTATTAATCACTCGAGTTAATATTAACACCATCAACACAAATCGTGTGTTTAATATCCATCATTTGTTGCTATCAACCATGATGGAACTAGAATAAATATATATATATATATATATTGCTATTTGTGTTTGGATTTAGAGATTTATATTGAAAGTATATGATCCTTCCAAGATATCCCAGAGGTCTTATGCTTTTTCAATTTAAATATGTTTTATTAATATATTAAATTTTCTTTCAAATTATTATTTTAGGGGTTATATCCAGAATCACATGGCATCATTGACAATAATATGTATGATGTAAACTTCAACAAGAATTTTTCACTTTCTTCAGAGGAGAAAAATAATCCAGCTTGGTGGCAAGGACAACCAGTATGTAACAGTCCACATGTGGCACAAAAGTGACCTTCATTTCCTAACGTGACAGTGGATCCCTCTTCTCTCTCCTCTTTGAGTTTTACATTTTCTTTCTAATTTGTAAGCACTGGGAGAGGCAAGGTGTTTTGCAACTATTTATAACTATGATTTAAATTTTTTAAACATTTATGGTAGTTCCCTAAATGACCTTCTGTTGAAACTTAGATGTTGTGTTCTAAATATATTAATCTGGAAGTTAGTTGGAAAGACTATCTGTTATTATTGTTCCTCATTCTGTTTTATAATTCTTTAAAAGAAAAAGAGGAACTGTACAATTTTACCAATTTGAAAAAATGATCTTCTTTCTTACCATGGTACCATGTTTTTTATTTTTCAAGTGGGTCCCTGGATAATTATATTTTTTAACTGCTACAAAGCTGAGTTTTTAATAATTTAAATAAATTTTGCAGCTGCTAATATTGTTCATTTTCTAGTAAGTGGCATCATTTCTACCCAAACTGACCATTGTCCTGACTTCCACGTAAATTTTCTTTTCCTGTAGATCTGGCTGACAGCAATGTATCAAGGCTTGAAAGCTGGTACCTACTTTTGGCCAGGATCGGATGTGGCTATAAATGGCTCCTTTCCTACAATGTATGCGCCTTACAACAGGTAGTGAAGCACTTATAGACATGACTCCATCTCAGCAAAACTGTTTAGGATTTTTGTGTTTTGGTCTTAATCTTGATGGTAATTCTATTCTTCTACTTTGGGGGCCAGAAATCTTGAACTGATCATTGATTCTTAACTCTTACATCCCTCATCCAATCTGTCCATAAGTGCCTATAGCTTTAATTCAAAATATGCACCCACATCAGAACTTTTTATTACCTCCAGCATTAACACTCTGGTTAGAGCTATCATCACCTTTTGTCTGTATTACTATAATTGCTTTTTCATATGTCTCCTTGCTTCTTCTATTCTTGCTCCCTAGAATTGAATCTCAATCTTGCAGCCAGAATGATTACTTAGAAAACAAACAAACAAACAAAAACACAAGTCCAATCATAACATTTCTTTGCACCAAACACTTCAGTGGCCACTGTTTCACTCAGAGAGAAAGCCTACAAGACCCCACGTGGTATGGCTCCTCTGTCACTACTTCCCTGGCATGCATGCTGCTTGAGCCACACTGACCTCCTCAGTGGGCCGCAACACACCAGACTGGCTCCTGCTCTTGGGGCTGCGAGCTGACTGTGCCCTCTGAGATCGTGTCACTCCTGTATCTGCACGGCCTACTCCCACCCCTTCCCGCCATTGCTCAGAAATGACCTTCTCAATTTTGCCTTAGCCTGATCACACTAAGATTTCAAATTCCAAACCAGCTACCTTTTCTCAGTGCCCTTTTCTCTGCTCACCTCTCTTTTCTTCCATAGCACTTATCACCTTTCAGTATACTATAAAATTCACATACAGGTGTATTGTTTATTACTGTCTACCTCAGAGAATGCAATCTCTAGGAAGAAAAGCATTTTTTATTTGCTTGCTGATAAATTCTGTTTGAAATGGACAAATAGCATCTGGCAATAGATGCTTCACATATATAAATGCATAAATGAATAAAGTATAAATAAACCAGATCAAATGAATGGATAATAATTATTGGTCTTTTATTTGAGTTGGGGGACAATTGAAGGAAAGACAAATGAGAAGGAAAGAAAACAATATACATTTAATTTATAGTGAGGTAAGCATATCTCTAAATGAGAATTGAAAACAGGAATCTTTTTAAGTAATACTGAACCCCTTCAGTATTTGATCATAAATGTACAGAAAATGGATATCTAAAAATATCAGCCTGCCTTTCTAAGTAAGAAGATAATGGAATTGTTCTTGATTTGAATTATTTTTAAAAAAATTATTTACTCTGCTTTTCAGTAGTGTCCCATATGAACAGAGGATCTTTACATTGTTAAAATGGCTGGACCTGCCCAAAGCTGAAAGGTAATATCAGAAAAGTGCTGGCACAGTGGGGTATTTGTGGGTAAATATAGAATTATTTCTTTATTTTAAATGACTATTTTTGAAAGAAAAATAACTTGACATTTCCTTTCAATGGTCACTTTTCAAGTATTATTATTATTATTATTTTTAGAGGTGAAACCAAGAAGCAATTTATTAAAAGGAAAATAAGGTGAAACAAATAGTTTTAATAGTTTACTAAAAGGGAAAGTACACTCCTAAGAGGTAGGAGCGGGCGGAGCAGGAAAACAGCTCAAGAGCCTCAAGAACTTTTTTTGAATGCAGCTGACTTTCTGCTGTTAAGAATATATCTGGTTCACCCTGTGGGGACAATAGAGGTAGAACCAGTACCAGAGAGCAGAGACAACAATCACAGAACTGGATAGGAACTGGGAGAAGAGCTGAGAGTGGATGTGAAATGATGGGACTGACTCCAGGAGCCAGAGGTGCCAGAGCGAGGCCATGGCAACAGGCTGGAGTCAGAGCATCCCGGAAGAAGGTTCCGGGTCAACAGTGCATCAGAAAGGGACATTGAAAGGGAAAAAGTACTGGCAGAACAGAGCTAACAAAATACCTGGAAATGCAAAGGGCTCAGGCACAGCAAGAGAGGCCTTAACATCAAAAACAAGACAGATTTTCATTACTGAGTCAGATCAACACTTACATCCGGAAGGTCTTATTTAATTCCCATGAGGTGACTATCGCTGCTGGGGCCAAGTGGAACCTCTGGACCAGGATGAAGAGAAGGAAACTGCCACAAAGATCTAGATGCACAAACTCCAACCTATAGGTTTATTCCAAATCTCTGTTTCAATTTTGCCCCTAGACCCAGTTTTTATACCCTCTATGTGGAACAGCCTGATTCTGCAGGACATCAGAGTGGACCAGTCAGTGCCAATGTAAGTTTTCTTTCTAATAAATGTCAAATCATCTAGTCCTAACCCACAAAATGAGACAGTATTCTTCAATCCCCACTGAATCCAAATGCATTTGATGTGTACATGAGGAGATAAAAATAGCTAAGTCTGAAAAGACTATCTGCCTTATTAACCACATTTGATTCATTTGATAAACATGTTTATTTAAATGTAGCACTGTAATTTCATATAATGAAAATATCAAGGCTAGATACTGCATGTACCAATTCACCATGTGGAATATCCAGCTATCTATTCACAACCAATTCCATTTATAAGTTCCTTGTAACTGGGCTTAACATGTTATTGTCTCAGGCAGGGTTAGGCCTCGCCTGCGCCCCCATTACAACTGAAGTAGACTTTTCAATATTAGTTTCTTCATTATCTAAACTATTCTGTTTACTTTTACTACGGAAAAATAGTTTTTAAATGTTACTTAAAGAAGTCTCTCTTCTGAAACCCACTGAAGCCTGTATTGATGTAACGCTTCAAAGGCTCCCATGCGCATGTCATTCCCTACTCCATGGAAACTCTAACAATTGTCCTCAGTTGGAATGCAAGCATATTTATTCTGGCAGCATGACTTTGCTGTTTATCAGAAAGGCCCTTTCTCTTCCTTCTCAAACCAAAGTGATTTCCAGTACAAAGCCCTGCTCATTCTTGCCACTTTAACCCTTTAGTTCTTTGTATTCCAACACCACTCTTGACTGTATCACAGAATTTAACACTTAATCAACTTATTCTAATGGTGACTGACTCAGTGACTATCAAAAGTGTATTCACCATTTTTCTATTTTAATTGTTATCGTATTTGATATGGTTAATCAATTGAGAGGGTATGCTATGATCAGCATTTGTCTGACCTCTAGAGTTGACTTAATATTAGGCACCGTATCTTTTTCTTTTAATCAATGCTGAAATTAGTTTAGCACCCCAACAAATTTTAAGTATGATTTTGAAAGTGCTGCAAAGGAAATGGTTTGTGTGCCCTGTGGAGGTCTTTGTGGCGGTCCTAACCTAGTCTGGGTGGGATGGGTTAAGAAGTTCTCCTCTAAATAACAAAAACAAAAGAAAAATCCACAAATGACCTGATTGAGGGAGGAGCTGAGCACATTAGAGGATGACATTGAATAAACAGATGAATAGACAGACAAAAGAACAGAAGCCCAGACAAATAGACACCATGAAAATGGCAAGAATAATAACAGCAGCTAACCCCTTATTGTGTGTTATGCTGTGTCAGGAACTGTTCAGATTCTTACATGAGTATTATCTCCCACCAATGTCGGGAGCATTGTGAACCAGAGCTAAGAGGAAGCCTAGAGAAGGAGGCAGGCGTCGTGCAGGTTCTTGCAGGCCATAAGACATGCAATGGGAACCATTGAGGTATTTCAAACAGGCAAGTGACATGATCAGATCTGTGTGCGTTTAAAGATCACTTTTACTGTGTAAGAGAAAGGGGTTAGAGGGAGCAAGAGAAAGTGGGAGAGATGTGTTCACTTTGGTAGTATTCCAGAGACGAGATGATAGCATCTTGGACTTAAAGTAGTGGCAACCATCATGCACGGAAGAAGAAGCTTTTCAGGTTTATTTATGGGATTGGATGACTTGGTGTGAGATGGGTGATGGGGAGAGAGATCAAGAATGATCTTCAGGTTTCTATCATGAGCAAGAAGGTCAGCCACTACAGAGGGATAAGTTTGGGGGTGAAGATCATGTTGTGATCAACGTGCCTGTGACGTCCCACTGAAGACATCCAGAAAACGGATTTAAAGCTCCAAGGAGATAGAGATCAGACAGCGTAGTGGCATACAGCTGGTGCACGGAAGTAGAGATGTGCTAAGAAGACAGTGAAGAATGAAAATAGAAGAGGGATTAAGACCAAACCTCATTTAAAACGTAAAAAGATGGAGAAAATGGGAGGCTTCATGGCTTTAATTATTGTTATTTTTATTTATAAATTTTGATTCAGAGTTAATATGACATAATTTGAAAGGAAAAAGGCAATTTTAGTTTGTTTTGACTCACTGCCTATGTTGAAAGTTTATTGACTTGTTCTAGATTTTTTCAGTTATCAGCACCCTCCTTGTTTTTGTTCTGCTGCTGTCTCTTTAAATCCTGTTTTTAATAGTTTCTAGTGACCCTGATATTATGCTAGGCATCCTGAGGGTTGAAGAAGACGTGGTCCTTACTGTCAGAAGCCATGTTGAAAGGGCAAATAAAAGAAATAATGAATTAATGTACAACACTGATGTTTTTATTTTTTTTTTTTGAAATCTTAAATATTTTGATAGCACACACAGTGTTAATTAAACTTTAATTTATGAAGACAATCTTAACTTCAATTTTTTTTTCTAGGTAGTTCGAGCCTTACAGTTAGTAGATAATGCTTTTGGAATGTTGATGGAAGGTCTAAAACAGCGGAACTTAGACAATTGTGTCAATATAATTCTTTTGGCTGACCATGGTATGCTTTTTTTAAAAAATTATATCTTATCATTGATTATAGCTTACAAAAAGAGTAGTAATATTTTAATATCTGTACTTCTAGACCTAGAAAATGTTGAATAAGCAAAGAATGAGTTTTGGGTAGGCTGTGATGAATAGAGGACTAAAATTAAAATTTCTAGTTAATTATTCTAAAATTTATTCTGAAAACTCCATCCATATACTTAACTTTCTGTAAAAATGGAGGTAGTAGTACTTAATCAATGTGGTTGAATTGTTTTTTAATCATAAAAAATGCTTTCCAGGGCTATTTCTCGGTGGGTCATTCCTTCATATAGATCGGCTGCAGTTTACTGTATTGTCAGTGTTACCATGTGCTGTGGGTTCTTTCACTCCACGTTCGTTGGCTTCAAGTTAACGTTTCATTTCAGTTAACCTGAGTGTTAAAGGAAGTGGGACAGCTGCCACAGCCTCTGCCACCTGACCCAGTTTTAAAGTACTAGCTCATTCAAATATTTGTTAAGTGCCTACTCGCTGCTGAGTGCTTTCTACGATATGGCATATTTGAAAGTACGTGAAGCAGAAATGGGCCTTTCTTAGATGAGGGGGCCTGACCTGTCTTTTCTAGGAGGACATTCAGTGTCCTCCAGTGCCTGTAAAGGAACCAGGCATGGGGAAGGAAGAGGAAACGTGTACAGGACCTTTATTTATATTTTAGGATAACAAGATAATGTGAAAGAGTAATTCATTTAAAATTTTTCTAAAGTAATTTCCTAACATTTCGGCCTATTTTAAAATTAAAGGAATTGTTTTAATGCATGTTTTGTTAAAAGAAATTATAAAATATAAAATAAATATAAAAATAATAAAAATAAAATTTAGAATAGTCTAAAGAACCTTCAAATATAAAAGTTTTAACTACCAAATCTTTTTTAGAGCACACGTTGCTTATATAAATTTAGACAATACACTTATTACGGTCTTAATGTATTGTTTCATAAAAATGTCCGTGACTTTTTTATTTAAAAATATATTATGTTGCCTTAGGTATACAAAACAGATATTATAAAATCTAATTAGCTTCCTACAGAGGATTTTCTTTGAAATGACTTTAATTGATCTGCATGGAACAAATGATCTCTTTGTAGTTCCTGTCTATTTCTCTTATAAACGTGACCTTCCTCTGCCACTCCAAGATTTTCAAGGTCTGCCATAGCGAGAGTTGTATAGGTTCTCAGTAAAACTTGGTTTGAGATCTGTAGCATCTAATATCTCCTATTTGACAGGGTGAAGGACCACCAATTGTTACCATCTACATACATTCAGTGGATCATTTTGTTTTTAAATTTCAGGTATGGATCAGACATATTGTGACAAGGTGGAATATATGACTGACTACTTTGCCCAAATAAATTTCTACATGTATCAGGGGCCTTCCCCTCGCATCAGGGCTCGCAACATACCTCATGACTTTTATAGCTGTAAGTATGAAGATGCCCATATAGGAAAAGAAAAAGTAAAAATTAGAATGAATGACTATAGCCCCCTGATTCTAAGGACGTAGGGATTACCACGGGACCCCGTCTTCTGACTACCTTGAAAAGACCACACAGAACCAAGTGAGAAATTCTCATGTTCAAGTTCAGTCAGTCTATAGAGTCTATGGTAACATCGAATATTGTTAGGCTAAATACATTCTACACTATTCTTATATGCTAAAGTAATTCTTTGCTTAAAATATTTTTTATTTAATTTTACCAGCTCATAATCATGAATAAATGTATGTGTCAGCTTCACTTGAGTTATTCATATTTTTCACAGTGTCAAGTATCAATTGTAATGTGATTTGTATTTTTTCTTTTGAAACAGTTAATTCTGAAGAAATTGTTAGGAACCTCAGTGTAAGTATACAGTCTCCTAATACATATATTTAAGTTAATGGAATGTCCTTAATCTGGGTTCCAAGAAATTTATATTCTATATTTCTGAGCCCAAGCCACTGGCAACTTATTTTTTAAACTGTCTGTCAACATTATTTTATATGCATATCAGTTGCTTTTATTTTAGTTGTTTTCATTTTGGAATTGACACCACTATAGGAAATTAGTTTAGGGTACCAAGAGCACTGACTCCTAGTTTTCATTTAATGGACTGATGTTTCATTCAAAGGGGCCATGCTAGTGAGCTTCTGGTGGCATCATTTTTCACATTGTTTGATATGACTTAATATCAAAAAATAATGAATCATAGTCTCAGTAGGTTAGAAAAAGCTTCTCCTTACCTTTTAATTGCAACTGCTTTTGATTGGTCAACAAATTCTGGAGCACTTAAAGCAATCTGGATTTTTCAAGATAGTGTTCATGACTCTTGGACAGACCTGAAATATTCTTGTGTGGTAGTTTTAATAGTTCTATTCATAAATAGACATCTACCGTATGGAATTCCTAAGTTTACCATTGCTTGAGCTGAAGCTAGATTTGTTGAGGTGTAAGTAATATGCTGTTATAGTAAAAACTGTTAGGGTGAAATCTGAATGATTAAAGATAAGGAAACACTGGGTGAAAAATGGGAGAAAGCAAGGCAGGGATTAGATTACAAAATAGTTAACAAGACTGTGTGATCTCTTGAGGATTGTTTCATTTATTTCAAAAGTGCGTTAACCTAGATGCATAAAAACAATGGGCAGAGCTGGATTAAAAACCTTTCAGTCGGTTCCCAGCCAGGGAGCTACCCACATACCAAAAAGCAAAAAAAAAAAAAAAACCAAAAACAAAACCTTTCAGGCCTGGAGCATGACTACCCAGTTAGGAATTTATGATCAGGGCCCCCTGTGAGGTTTCTTTCCATACAACCCCCTTGTCATCTGGAACCATATTCTTACCTGGGTTTTTTGTTTTCTCTTTTCTCGAAAAGGTCACATGGCAGAGAAATTTGTTTATAGCTTTACTTCTCATTTCCTCACTTTTTTTACATTAGCTACCAATTCACTTTTTGTTTTTATGTAGTTTTAAATATGCCATCTAGTTACAGCAGTAATAATTAAAGAAACAACATGTCTCTCCAATTCATGAGAAATCGATGAATTTTTTCTAAATAGACTATTAGATTTCTAAAACTATTGACTTTATTTGAAAAGTAAGCAAATATAGGTTATTTAACATATAAATTGAATTAATTATAAAGGGAATTTTGGTGCAATTTAACAGATTTTAAAAATATTTTTTACTCCTATCTGTTAATATATTATATACTTTATATGTATAATTTAGACTCGAAGGTGTAATTGCCATTCTAAATCTAGACATACCTATTCAATCTCAAAAAAGAGAGATTTATGGTGGTTTAAAATATATACATAGGCATTAAAAACTTAGAACATCAAACAGTGTAAGTTAAACCATATTTTTAAATGCAACCTAAATATTGTTAGAACAATAAAAACAATATAATTTGGGAATGTTACCACATCGATAATAGATTTATTAATAATATTCCTACTTCATTAGCCAAGCTTAAATCTTTTTATTTAAAAAAAATACTTAATGAATTGCCTCAGGAAGTAAAATTGTTGAATTAGCTTTCCTATTTTTTGTGTCATTAAGAAAAAATTTACCTGTTTTTCAGTGTCGAAAACCTGATCAGCACTTCAAACCTTATTTGACTCCTGATTTGCCAAAACGACTACACTTTGCCAAAAATGTCAGAATTGACAAAGCTCATCTTTTGATGGATCGACAGTGGCTGGCTACGAGGTTTGTGAATCTATTTACTTCTCTCATAATATTTTTAACAACCACTTTTCACTATAGGTTTACTTGACTATACCCTGCTATTATGATCACATAAATTTTTCTGAGCATGACATTTTCTTAACCTTTTATATGCTATCCAGCACTTCTGTATTTGAAATAACTGTTATTAGGTTGGCAATGTTAGCATCCTAATCTAGGGCTGAGACTGTTGATTGACTCTCTGTACCAGCACATTCTTAACCCCCATTGTGGTCTCCTTTAGGTGGCAGGTAGGACATAAAGATGATATTGATTGTCTTCCAGGCTGGTACTAACTAAGTAATCAATTAGATGGCTCTTTAATATCTTTGTCATCTTTGTGGTTTTCATAAACGAGCATGTTTATGGCTGTAAGTTCAGGTCAACCAATTAGTTGTCACATTTCTCTTTTCCAGTTATGATTGTAATTCATACTGATCATTGAGCATTTGCAAAAGGTGTGTTTAGAGAAAATAAAAACCATTCTGAATCACTCCATCCCCCCAAAAACCAGTGAATTGGTTCAACACAATTTTACTGATGCTTGCTATGTGTGCCAGACCCTGTTGCAGGCATTTGAGATACAGAAATGATTCCTGCCCTCCTTATCAAATGGAGAAGACTGGTCTAGCCAGTAAACAAAAAAAGCACACACTCTCTGGTAGTTTAACTAATGTCTATTACTTTTAAATTTTCTTCCAATATTTTTTCCATGTCTGTAAGTGGATATAAATAGAATCAGGATCATATTGTTTTCTGGCCTATCTCATCTGTATGTTACATATTGCTAGGGCAATACAGAGGACAGTGGGAATACAGTGACTGAAAGGCATGTTTAGAAAAGAAAGGAGACGGAGGAAGACGAGGGAATTGGGCTCTGATATTTAAGTGCGTGCAGGATGAGGAACTAGATAGAGACTTGGCCTGGTCTATTCCCTAAGACAGCGGGAAAGCCAAGCAGTCCTGGGCGAGGCCAGAGTGTGTGCAGTTCCACATACGGCCACGAGATGGCACTGCCCTTATTTTTGAGGTTGGAGTTTTACAGCCCTTCGTGCGGATCAGTGTAGCATTCTGTAAACGAAGGTTAAAATATGTGAACAAAATTAAGCTTTACTAATATTAAACACATAAGATTGCTAATAGTGCACATATGTAATATATAAATAGATCTATGTCCAAATGTGGATAAGTTCTCCACAGAGCATGAGACCACAGAAGTTAGGGGATCGCTGGTGCAAATGAGAAAGTGCCCATCCCTCCCCACGACATGACCTGTGGATTACAGGGGAGTCCAGCCACCAGAACACTTCTGGGGTTCACCCGTTAATACTCAGTCTTGAGCTCTGTACATTTAATGGACAGCCGCAAGCTATTATATAAATGTCAGGAGCCTGGGAGTTCCAGATCCGCCTTTGCATCTCGCTTGCTGTGAGAACGTGGGCGCATCCCGATCTCGGGGCTTCCTTTTGCTCATTTGTAACACAAGATAAATCTGGTCTTATTCTCTTGCCATTAGCATGCAGAGTAAACTAACTTACTTCACAGGACATGTTGAACATGTCCCTCATTATGAATGCTGAGTACAGAGCAACTCAGGAGTCTCATCTGTAGAAATCCTGGGGTCACGTTCTCTCCAACTCTTAACACCTGATTCTCAGGCTACTTGTTTCCTAAGTTAAGTACATGGCCATTAGCCATAGTGTTCTGCTAACTAGATTGATTTCCCATTTCAAAATTACTGAAAATCTCCCCATTTAGTGCAATCCATTTTCATCATCATCATCATCATCACCTTCATCCTTATTTTGCCCCAAATGTGTTAAACGTTATTAATTTGGAAAAACCCAATTATTTGAAACTTCAATTGAAGTGTTATTAAATTGCCCCATCAGTGAACATGAATGATAACTTTTATTTTATTGGAAATATTTATTGGAGACTGACAAATATGTCTCGGGCACCTTTCTGAGAAATGGAGGCAGACACAGTCCCCACCAGGGTGGGAGGAAGACGACGGCCACGAGCAGTTATAGCAAATGCTGCACAAGGGCCACGCACGAGAGCCAGGCGCGGTCAGAGAACGCCAGGGAACGCTCGCGAGGAGCTGTGACTACTGCTCTGGTTTTTGAAGACTTGGGTTGGGGGGGGGGAGGCTGAACGCTGCCCCTCGCAGCAGATCCACCCTGTGGTCTGTGCGTTGTGAGAGGCGCTCAGCCAAGATGAGTGGCAGCAGGAATGGCACCTCGCTCAGCTCGCCAGGCCCTGACATGGCCTGTGCCTGTCCGCGGGAGGACAGGGAGCACTTTTCTTTGCTGGAAGGGATCCATCTGCTTACCGAGCCTGGAGCACTGCCAGGCTGTGTTCTCTTAGTGGTGCCTCTTTGTCTAAATGCTCTTCCCGGAGCAGCGGGCACCTTAGGAAAGGCGGGGGCAGAGCCAGGTTTCCAGCCATTGCAAGGAGTCCTATATTGCAAGACGATAGGTGAACGAAGCTGCCCTCTGGATGAAGACTGTCTCTGTCATGACTAAGGGGTGTGACTTTGACCTTGAAGAAAGTAGGAGACCATTGGTAAACACAGGGTGGCCGGAGAGGAGCACAGTGGGATTTGGGTTGCAGAGAGCTCACCTCAGCTGCACCGGGAGGAGCATGGTCAAGTGAGTGGCGGGGAGGCGGGCTAGAAAGACGTGCAGGGACCCACTCCTCAGTGTTTGAGTGGCTTCAGGGGAGCCTGTGGCACCCGGGGGGGGGCGGGGTGTGTGATGGTAAACCTGCTACCAGGACAGTAATTCTAGGGAGTCTATGGCTCAGATTTTCGCGTAGTACTGGTTCATCCTATTTGTCCCACATTTGTAGCTGTTAAAATATGAATTCCGTTTCCAGCAATGACAATATTAAATAGGATTAGAGGTGTGTGTGTGTGAGTGTGTGTGTGTGT